>JAQMYK010000023.1:32545932-32565106 GCA_030014345.1 Clarias buthupogon
TTTTGATTCATACACATTCACATCTCATACAAACTTAAATAATTCTTTTGATTGTGTAAAGCTGCTTTGCGACAATGACAATTGTTAAAACACTATACAAATAAAATTTAATTGAATTGAATTGAACTGAATATTGCCTTATTGCCCCGCCCTAACATCACATATAATACACACATTCACAGGATTTATCCCTGTGTACTTTATGGCAATCATCCTACGTGTGTGTGTGTGTGTGTGTGTGTGTGTGTGTGTGTGTGTGTGTGTGTGTGTGTGTGTGAAACAGGTGGTGAAGTGGAAACGGACAAAAAGGACAGAGCTCTCCTGGGACTCCAAGGTTGCACATTAATTGCCTCATATTGTTCAGATCTGGAGTCTAAGTTCACACACACACACACACACACACACTTAAGCAGGAAGAACGAAGATGATTTACTGTTCGGAAAGTGTATGAAGAGAAAAAAAAAAAAAACAAGTCTCATATTGAAATCTGATCAGGATGTGAGAGGTAATGGAAGCTGATCTGTGTGTGTGTGTGTGTGTGTGTGTGTGTGTGTGTGTGTGTGTGTGTGCACATACTGTATAGTGCACAGGTGACGCAGGAGCTCACGTGCAGTAATACAGCAAAATGATTGTGTGTGTGTGTGTGTGTGTGTGTGCTATCTCAGCCAAAGTTGACATTAATTACACCATTTCTGTCCAATTTTCTAATCCATGTTTGAGAAAATAAAGTCTCGTGAGATGCACATGAACATGAGCATGGCCTTATGGCCTTATGGGAATGAAAATAAGTGCACTGGGAGCTCGGCCAAGATGGCCGCCGAGTGCACGGACTTTACAAGGAGGACATGATATCAACACACACACACACACATACAGACCCCAAAGGAGGATGTCCATAGCGCTTGAGCAATACTAAATGAGCTCTGTGTGTGTGTGTGAGTGTGAACCTGCAGTCATGCTTTAGCAGGTGCTACGTTCCACTCGCTGCATCTGTTAATTAGGAACAGTTTGCTGTTGTAACACTGCGTGGCTGCTGTCTCGTGACTGACCGTTAGAGCGTAGACCGGATCCAAAGGGTCTGTTTCTTTTAGTGGATCAAACACACATACACACACACACATGCACACACACACACATGCACGCACACACACACTTCCTTTCCATCTCTTTCTCATTTCCCCTCTCCCCTGAGGCTTCAGAGCATCGGTTCATCCTCACTCTCTCTCTCTCTCCATAGCCGAGCGGCGGTCTCAGCGGGGCCACAGTTTCATTTTGACCTTTTTCCCTCCGGCGCGTGTGGACGGAGAGACTGGCCACTCTGAATTGCCCGGTCCTGCCGCTTTTGTTCACATCCACACCACACACGCTTTCTCTTCCTTTCCCTTTCTCTCTCTGTTTCTTTCTCTGTTTTTTTTTTGTCTGTCTCAAAACCAAAAAAAAAAAAAACGACAATGATCTAGACGGCAATACAGCATGCTCTCGCTAGCTCTTGCACCGCGAAACGCCCCCACACCTTATTTAACTCTTCGTCGTACCCTCAGACAAGCTCGGCCGCTCAGATGAATTATAAACAGCTCTTTAGGGGAAACGAATAAAAATAAAAATAAAATAACGCCTTTTAAAAGGACAATTTTTTTTTTTTTTTTTTAAACAAGCGACCTCCTCAGCCAATCAGAGCCCAGCTTTCAGTGCGGCGTGTGAAGAGGGAGTTCAAATGAGATCAAAACGCAGAGTCTGGTTCTGATCTGCTTCTGAAGAGAGATGAATTATTCACGTGGTGCGATTCACTTCGGCTGCGGGAAAAAATATAACTCGTTCACGCGGCAAACTCGCGGCCGAGCGCCGCATGATTGCGGTACAGACTGAACGACGGACGACAGGTGTCACTTTTACACCTGATTGCTTATTGTTTAAGCATGTCTGTGTGTGTGTGTGTGTGTGGTTGCGGTGAAATCTAACATGCTGAGCTCAACTTTATGCAAATGCGTGTGTGCACCATGACGGTTTATCCCATCCCGAGAGGATTCGATGATCGAAGCAAAAACGTTGGGTCCGACATTTTATCAGTTCCCTACTTACGAAGAAATATCACAAAACTGCAGGTTCTTCTTATCCAAGTCTCAGGAAACGGTCCATAGAGACGTTCTGAAGCAAAATAAAGTTTGGAAGGAAGTAGCAAAGATGGTTGTAAGGGTTAGTAAGTGTACAAGATCTACTAGCTAGCCTGTAAATATAAAGCCGAGCACTTAACATGCGCTTGTATCTGAGGTGGTATTATAGTGATGTTCCTCTAAAATCATCCTACAGGTGGCGCACTTCAACCTTCACACATTGGCGCACAGCAACACATCTTGTCTATTCGGAGCTCATTATTTACTATGTTTATTTAGAATTGCAACTACATCAGAGGCAGCATGGTGGCGTAGTGTGTAGCACTGGCGCCCAGTCCTCCACGGTTAGGGGTTTGGTTCCAGCCTCAAATTTGTGTGACCTCATATAAGAAGAGTCCGACCCCCGGCTTGTTGCTCTGGAGAGGGGGTGTGGGTCAGGGATAGCGTATTTACGTAGACACTGAAATGGCGCATTTAACTTTTCCTAAGCCACGTTCCTTGTAGAGAACATCAGAGTTGAGCGACAAGCCGGGGGTGGGACCCTTCTTATATGAGGAAGTTCTCTACCAAATGGCGCATTTGAAAGAGGCGAGATGATGGGTTTCCTCAGAATCTCCGGTTTTCTCCCACAGCCCAAAGACAAGTGGATTAGGTTAGTTGGGGTTGCCCATGTGTGTGCCCTGCGATGGACTGGTGTCCAAAGTCTGCTGTTATAGGCTCCAGGCCCATCTCTAATAACTAGTACAGATCTACCACTAGGGCATCTTCCCACTAGTTCTCACTGCACAATATAAGCAACATTATGCAGCATGAAATAATTATTTATCGGCTTTCAGTTGCTAATTTATCCTGAAAATTAAAAACAAGGATTTGTTTTTTTGTCTACAAATCCAAAGCGATACGACTAACCACAAATTCTTCCCCAAAATAATTTAGTTAATAACAAAATATCCAATTCACAGTTAACGGTAAAGAGTATATCTCTTCACCAGTTTCAGAGCTGTGTGTTATTGAAATATTTCTCAGATAAAGCAATTTTTTTTTTCATTCCTCAAACCTCCCTTTATTTTTTCACTCCTCTTCTAAATACACCATTTCAGTGTCTATGCAAATGAGCTATTCCTGAGCCACACCCCCTCACCCTCATCAGCCACACCAGACCTGAGCAACAAGCTGGGGGAGGGGCTTTTCTTTTTTGAGGTCACATTAGGGGAAAAAAGCAGGCAATACATATTTCTTATTATTTTTTGTTTGTTCACACACACACACACACACAGGAGACCTGTTTGAATATTAAAAAAGTGGATTTTGCATACTAGACAACCCTTTAAAGCTTATTTTACATTCATACTATGTTTATGCTGTGAATACACTGGAGCCTTCCTTTCATGCAGGATCTTTAGCATGCCTTTTTTCTGTCTTTTCCTTTTTTTTTTTTTTTTTTTTTACAAACACAGCATTTATGTATGAATTATGACCAGCACCATTTGTTTAGTGCGGAGACCTATCATCTATCTGCTTTAGCCGGGCTGATGTATTACCCGGCGACGTAAACCGATTTGCGAGGAGCGGCGAGAAGAATACACGCCTGCAGAGCACGCTGGCGCCTCGAGCGCGTAAAACGGATTTGTCTTGACGGGCGAAAGCTGCGACTAATGCAATATCTTCTCTTCTGTAAAGCTCCTCCTAGAATGCTGCGCTGAAAGCCTCTCCGAGTCAGAAGGGGGTTCAGTAAGAATATATATATACACACACACACACACACACACACTACTCTTCCCTCACCTCCCAGATCTCAGATTCCACCTTTCTAGATCGAGGTTGTGCGTTAGTGTATAGTATGCATACGTAACAGTGTGTATTTGTGTGTGCGCCGGGGGAGAAAGGCTGTGTACGGAGCCTGACTTGGCAGGCCTTCCCACTGTCCGTGCCAGATCTAGTCCATCACCCAGGGGCCCAGGAGTCATGACAGGAAGAAAACAGATTGATTTCTCCCCTCCTATGTACAAACAATTAACTACACGCAGCTCAATTAGACACACGCCGCAGACACCTTCAGCCATGACACGCTCGCGTGCGCCCTGCCTCTCCTGCACCGCGGCCTCCTGAGGCTCCACGGCTCTAAACCAGCACACACGTGTACATGAAGTGCAATATTAAACTGTGTACCCTCTAACACCCCCATGTACGCCGTCTGGCCGAAATAACAGTCACCATTTCAAAGGGGTCAAATTATTGGCCTGCATGAAGTACTGAAAATAATTCAGTAGATTTGAAATTACTGGAACTGGGTTTAAGAATCCTTTAACACGTTTAAACCTGGAAGGATAGCGCTGAACCGACAACGTTGTGGAAGAAACGTGGCCAGAAATGGAGATCACTTGGTAAAGTTGCAGGATAAAAAAAGTAAGAGCATTTCCATACACACAAAACGTGATGGGAACAGAACTGGGACAGCTGTGTGTCCATAAGAAAACCACTCGTTAGTGAGACTCATCCACAATAAAGGCTTCAGTTAGCTAGAGAGCAGTGTTACTCCCAACCTTGTGGAAACAGTTTGGGGACGGCCCCTTCCTGTCCCAACATGACTGCGCACCAGTGCACAAAGCAAGGTCCAGAAAGACATGAATGAGCCAGTTTGGTGTGGAAGTTGCGGTCATCCCTGCTGCTTGTGCACCTTTTTCTTCCACATACTGTAACTTTCTATTAATGCGCTTTGATACAGCACTTTGGGAAAATCCAACTTCTTTTGCAATTACCTTTAGAGGCTTTCCCTCCTTATGGAGGCTGTCAATGATGGTTTTCTGCACAACTGTCAGGTCAGCAGTCTTTCCCATGATTGTGCTTCCTACTGAACCAGACTGAGAGACCATTTAAAGGCTCAGGAACTCCTTTGCAGGTGTTATGGCTTAATTAACTGATTAGAGTGGGACACTTCGAGCCTAGAATATTGAACCTTTTCACAATATTCTAATTTTCTGAGATTGTGGATTTGGGGTTTTCATAAGCTGTAAGCCATAATCATCTCAATTATGACAAATCAACTATTGAACTATCTTGCTTTGCATGTACTGTAATTAGTCTATCTCGTGTATTAGTTTCACCTTTTAAGTTGCATTACTGGAATAAAAGAACGTTTGCGCGATATTCAAATTTTTCAAGTTTCACCTGTAACTGCAAAGGGGGGTATTATATTAAACCCTATCTATGGGTTAAGTATTGGATGTTACTCAAGTTCATATGCATGGGAAGAAATACTGTACTTGCAATATAGTGTATATTCAATATAAATAGACAATGACCATTGTTAAAAGCGCTATATAAATAAATTGAATAAATACACACACATATTAAGGTACAATACACAGTTTAACAATATTGCACTTTATATGTGTCCCAGTGTGTGTTATGCTCTGTCATTACAGCCACAATTAAACAGACTAAAGGTCCACAATTGACTTCAAGTGTCGCATTTTCCTTTGAGATCTGTAATCTCAATATATTAAATATATATATACTGTATATATGGAAAATAATCCCATCATACAGACAGCAAAATCAACCATTCGGTACAATCTTTATAAAAAAAGAGACACACTACAGCAAAACTCCTGAAAGACGATGAAACGCATCTGTTGATGTGGATGACAAGAGCCACTTTGCTCTTACTCCTAGGTGAAGAACGACATATTTCGCTAGATCAACAACAACAACCACAAAAAAAAAAATTAAATCAGGGATCAACTTGTAGAAGAAAAATATTAATTATGATCTCACAGTGTGAGATTGTAGTGGCTGCTAAATAAATTGGCTTTTTTCTATTTATTGATGATGTAATCGGTGAAAAAGAGCAGCAGTGTGAAGTGTGAAGTGTGTAGAGGTCAAATACTTGCTCATATTCAGCCAGAATGCTTCAGCACTTGTCGCACGGCACTTCATATCGCAGATGTACAATGCAGAAAGTGCTGTAATTCCTACACCCCTCACTGTGCACCAAACAGATATAATCCTGAGTGTATACATATAGCATGTGTATTTGCATATGCTGTACAGTACATGTATTGTGTGTATATGTGCATCTATGTCATGTATGTAAAATTGTGTGCATGTGGATGCATGTAGAGTAGACCATTTTGTGTGTAATGTGTGAATATGCGCACACACACACACACACACACACACACACACACACACACCTACATACACACAAACACACACAGAGTGTGAAGATCAGGGGAGCTACAGGTGACGACGTACTCACCTGCTAACAGAAACACCTTTCCCGACCACATGAAGAGCAAAACACACATGCAGTTATGTTAGAAAGGTCTACTACAGGAGGAAAAGTAAAACTCTTCTGTGACCATATCCTCTGTAAAATTAGAGGGAAAATAAATCAAAGAAAGAAAGAAAACTGCTCTGGTATCAACTCATATCTTGACACGCTTTAACGTTAGAAAAGAAACAACAAACATGACCTGGAATCAGTCTGTTTCTTACTTTGTCATCTGTAACATTAAAGGAGAAAGGAGAAAGCTGTTCTGTGATCAGTCTGTCCCTTGCTGAGTAGTGTATAACATTAGAGGAGAAACAGTGCAACTGGTCTGCGATCAGTCTTATCTACATTAGAAGACAAATGATATAGTTGTTCTGGGTATCTCGAACATTAGAAAGGAATCGTTAACGCTGGGTTGGGATGAGTCTGTTTTCTAATTTGTAATCTGTAGAGACAGAGAAGAAAACCTAAAACTGTTCTGGGATCAGTCTATTTCTCACTCTATACTCTTGTAAATTTAGAAGAGAGACAATGAGACTGTTCTAAGATCAGCCTGTTAGAGGAAAAAAAAAACTGTTTTGGAATCAGTTTGCTTTTTCACTCTGTAATGTGTAATGTTAGAGGAGAGACGATAAAGCTGTTCTAGCATCAGTCCGTTCCTTACACTGTACTCTGCAACAGTACAGAAGACAAACCAGCGAGATGGAGCCTGTACAGCGCCGGTGTGGTTGTCCTGCTGCTCTGCATTCTGTTCTAAATGCAATGTCGTGCGTCGTTGCTGCTTTGATTGACGCAGGCAAGCGTGTTCATTTGTAGCTCGCTGTCCCTGCCCCCCTCAGGCTTCTCCCTGTGGGGCTCGGAGCCGGGAGACACACACACACACTGATCTGCCAGTGCAAGGACAAACAAGTCCCCTGTCTGTCTGACAGCTCGGTGTCACTCCCCATCAATCCCAGAGTCCCCGGGAACAACACACCGGTCCACGGCTTCACAAACAGGAACAACAAAAAAATGAACTGGTCATACAGAGTAGGACGCGTGGAAAAGTTCCAACTGAGCGGGAAAGTTTCCAACTGGCTAAGAACTAGCTGTAGCGCTGGAGCACTGTTCATGCTAGCTGGGGGCCAATATCCAAGTTGATCATATAACAATAATACAATGCTTTATGCTAGGTAAGTTAGCTTGGTCGCTAGTATTTAAAAAAAATATATTATTTAGCAGTTCGCTAAAGATATCAAATTTGTATTTAAAAAAAAAAGAATAATAATGATAAAAAATTATTAAGGACCCCCATCGCTGCCGGTCCGGGTTAATTTTTCAGGCGTAGCAATCACACATCGATGAAGGATTTAAACAAATCCGTAAAAATCATGACCTGAGCAATAAGGACGTGTTATAAACATAATAACGTTTTAATAGAAAGCTGTTAAGCCGTTCAACAATGTTTTACTAAGCCCTAAATAACTGATAATGAAACCGTACTATCACTGCCGACATGAAGTGAAATTAAAACGATGCTACTGACTATTTTGAAATATTACAGAGGTGTTAACAATATGATAATGACCTCCTGTCATCCCGTCAACAGACAGACGCCGACCTATTGATGTTATTTATAGACATAGACACACAGCATGTCCTGCCAGGACTGTCTCACATACACAGGTAGGTTGTTTGACTGTATTTTCAAACTATTAATTATTAATTATATTATTAGTATTATTAGTAGTAGTAATAGTAGTAGTAGTGCTATAATTATTATTATTACTATTATTATTATTACCTTTGATTTTGACTTTCCTTCTTCAGTAGTTTTTATCCCTAATGTCACTTTACGCTTGACTGCACAGTGTGTGGCGTTTATATATTTTTAATCTGTTTAGTTCTGTTTTATTTCGCGCTTCAGCAATACGACTGTATGGATTACACTACACATAATACATTACATACAATACATAATGTTGCATGTTTTGTAGGATTCTCTCTTAATCAAGTGTGTTAGCTCCTGAATGTTGTCATGAATATCAATAGTGATGCAAAGTTATGTGTTGATTAAACTCAATGCAGATAATTACATTTTCTCTGTCCTAATAGAATATACAGAACTTGAGCCATGCAGGGTAAGGTGTATGGTTTATGGGCACTTTATGGGCCTTTATCAAGGTCCTTATTTTCAAAATCTAACTGCAAGCTTTTCTGAAAAGTTGGAAGTTATGACGCGTTTTAGGAACAAAAATTCTATGGTAAATTTGTCATCAGACTTTATCATGAAATTAACAGGAACGATGAAACCACAGACATTTTAGATTAAAATATTACAGTATATTGTGCAGCAGACTTTAATATATTGTAATATATTTTTCAATCGTGTTTAATCATGACTGCTTTCCTTAAAATATCCCTTAATTAATTTTGTCATTACTTCCAAATTCTAAATTCAATATGAGAATTTTTGGCTGCCGAACAGGTGAAATATATAAAAACCGATAACCATAAATAAAATCAACAATGTCTTAATAACGGTGCTGAAATGATACCAAGGCGTTAATGTAGGTACGGGGAAGCTGAAATATTTGAACACGCTCCAATTTTCATTTCTAACATCAATGTGACTGCAGCTAACAAATTTTGCTATAACATTTTTACATTATAACACACATGCCTAACATATTGCAATCTAAGCTAGTCAGTCTATGCTAGCAGGTTTATGCTAAGTGCTCCTCAGTGATGTGACATGAGACAAATCAAATTAGGCTCCACCCCCAGGTACACCTGAAACGATTAGCGCAAAAACAGACTTTGCTAAATGATGCTATGTAAAAGCTAAAGCAGAAATAATCAGCATAAATGCAGTGTGTGTGTGTGTAAACAGAGGCGTGTGGCCTGAACAATAGCGGCCCTGGTCCATAGAATTGTTTGCAGCACTCATGCTTTGACATCCGCACTGCTTAATTTGGTCACTGAGCTCAGGACGCTGCGCAGCGGCTCGGAGGTTAATTAACTGAACGCTTAAGCGGAGCGCGAGTGTTCGCCACAGCAGCCGCGGAAGACGGAGGAAAGCTGGGCATTCAGCCCTGACCCTTTGTTCTGCTAGCGGCTAGCAGCCGCTGCTACTCATTTAGGCAGATGGTGGTCTTTGGGGAGATACACACACACACACACACACAACCCGCTGAATATAACATGTCTTATTAGTACTATGTCATGCACTGAGGATGAACAGTAGGGACGCAGCGTCCACTCCAGAAGCGCACACTCGCGCCAACAGGAACACACACAAACACACACCTGCATCGATGTCGTTGCCATGGCAGCAGGTGGATCCGGTGATCGAATCTGGGTAACTTTTTCATGTTCAGCGTCCCTCCTCTCTCTAACTCCTAAGTAAGACACTAGGGTGACTACCGTTAGTGTTAGTAAGGCTAATTAGCGGAATAACCCTTACCATAACGTTTATTTATTATTATTATTATTATTATTATTATTATTATTATGTGTTTCAGCAAAACCAGGTATGGTGCTTAGCCAGGTTAGCTTTAGCTTGTCTGTTGTAAATAATTCCATCATAATGATTATGATTATTTACGCTAGCTCTTGTTATTTGATGATAATCACCTATTTGAGCTAGCTTGTGTTTTGCATCTTATAAGCTAGCTTTACAGTCCTTGGACACTCAATTCCAGGCTTATGCGCTGCTAATTCCAAGTCTCGCCGTAGCTCATTGTAAATGGTTCCATCTCCACATATTTGTACATGATGGCTAAATCTGAGACAGAACTTTCTAACAGCTGTAGCTTTAACACCGGTTAAGCGATTAGCATGCTACGCTTGTTCTCAACATGACATTCCGCAGACTTTGAGACTCTGCCTTTAGAAATGCCGCTCGCTCTCACTCTAAGCTCTTCTAACGCTCAGGGATGCCCGCTAGCACGAGTCCACTCACGCAAATTCCCTGCATAGTACGTGCCTTTCTCTCTCACTCTCTCTCTCTCTCAGCGGGCGAGATCCGTTTATTAGCGGCCGACGGGGCTACGCTTATTTTAGATTACCGCCGCGTCCGCTAGAGAGATCCTGCGGAAATATTAATCAGGTTAGGAGGAATGGAGCTGTCAGTCACTCCGCCGAGTGCCCTGGCTGAGTCTTGATTGTGTTACCGGTTTTATTACAGACGTTATTTTTATGACGAGGTTTTGTGGACTTGTTAAAAAAAAAAAAAGGTGTCTTCGCTGTAGAGGCCAGAGCTGGGTGACATGACTCACTCATATGACCTCTTTGTACTGTAGCTCATCTCTCTCTCCTTCACACACACACACACGGCCCAGCAGTCCCGCACGGCGTCGAGGTCTGCACGAGTCAGAGCATTTACTTTCTCACAGCAGCCCGCGTTCACGCCGAGCTCGGGCCCCTCTGTCGGCGCAGCCGGGGATCTGATTGGTCACCAGATGGCCGTCCTGATTGGAGCACGGCCCAGAAACCAATGGTGAATCAGTGTGTCAGAGACAGTCTGGGTGAGCATCCAAACCCAGTGCTCTCACACAAACACACACACTCACACGCCAAATCCAGAGATATACTCCTTTTGTGTCATGGCTGACCGTCAAATTTACTTAAACACATCATAATTTGTTAATAATCCAAATGCTGGCTCAAATTGTAATAATAAAAATATATATTATAATAATAATAATATTCACATCAGTAACAAAGTAGACTAAGACCTAAGAAAGAATGTGTGTGTGTATATGTGCGCGTGTGTGTGTGTGTGTGTGTGCATGCATAAAATACCTACCTGATATTTTCACTTAAAGGTCCTGTACGTTTCACTTTCTTTAACAAGTTCCCAAGGTCTTAAAACTCCACTAGTGTGTGTGTGTGTTAATTCACCAGCTCAGATACTCCTCATTATTTCACTCCTCCTCCACAATGCACTGTTTTAGTGTCTATGTAAATGAGCTACACCTGAGCCACACCCCCAAAGAGAACAACAGGGCTGAGCAAACAAATCAGGGGGAGGAGATCTTATATCATATCATATGATGTCACATTAGGGGGAATTTTTGTTTGTTTGTTTGTTTAGGCTTTAACTAGCCAATTGGATGTTCCCGCCTAATGTGACATCTTAGAGAAGACTCCCTCACGCCTGCTGTTCTCTTTTCTATTGGTCTGTTTGCTTTGTACACGTGAGAACCATCTGAGTGTCTAAATGTGACTAAAAAGTGAATTTTGCATAACAGGTCCTCTTTAACACATATCCTTGCCAACAAATACGTACACACACACACACACACCTAATAGGTTAAATACAATACTTAAAATCATTGCGTGATAATTTCCAGGCATTCTTTTCAAAAGACCTATGAAAGGAATTTCCAAATTTCCAGAGCAAGTGATCTAATTCTCACTCGGGCATCACACACCCCTAATAAAAACCCAGGTGAGGCTTCACCCCCCACCGTGAGATCAGCAGAAGAACACGAGATCCCGAACACAGTCCGCAAACGGACATGGGAACGGAAGACGGACGTCGTCGCTCGAACCCTTCTTCCTGTCCCCGATTACAGCTTTTCTTCATCGCTAGCGTGCAATTTGCAGAACTAGACACCGGTGTCAGAAAATAATTCACACTCTGCCGTTATAAAATAGCACTGAATCTGCAGAATCTTACACATAAGTGGAAAAATGACACTGAGAAACTACAGACACAGGCTTTTAGATCACTCACTATTAGATCAAAATACCACACACACACACACACACACAAACCTACATCTAACTGCCAAGAAGCACCAATAAAACACCGTGTCAAGAAATGAAACTCTCACCAAAATGGGAAATCGATGTAGGACAGCAGTAAATTCACCATTTCCAGCTGCAAACATTAATAAATCATGTATTTTCTCAACACACTCTGGAACGTTTTCTATAAATTACTAGACAAGGAAAGGGTCCGTCTTTGTCTTGGGGATTTGATCAAAAGACGTTCTGGTCCATGGTCCATAAATTGGTGATTTTTTTCTAAAATCGACAAATTTCTCAAAGATATAACGCATATTGCAAAATATTCATGTTCCGTGGGATTAACGCATCCCTTTTGAGTTCATGAGTAGCTGGTGCAAGACTGCCACCTACTGGACTGGAGTGTAGAGCAGGAAAAAGAAAACTGGCGCTTCGTACGAGAAGGAAAACTGGCACTTAGTACGAGACTTGACAATAAACGTTAGGACTTTAGTGAATCAGATCAAAACAAAAATAAATGAATAAATAAATAAAAATCATGCTTTTGCTTTAAGTAGCCCTCCTCGACAATTTATATAAATGAGCTTTTTTTTCCTCCTTAATTTGGTCTCGTGAGCCAGTAATAAACAAGATCTGTCATGTCATGGACGACCAGGCATCCCGCATCCACCACCTCCGAACCAGACATCTGGTCATCAGGCCGATGATCACACGCTTTATTAAGATCCGTCTCGATTATATTCAGAAAGGGACAGTAAGCGTGGAATAATTGTGTCATGATGCACAGATGGCCAGATGCCATCGCGTGGTACAAGCAATACTGTCGGACGTGACGACATACCAAACATCTTTTCATTCCGTGGTCTTTTAGAGATGACAGCATGCACACACTGTATGTGTGTTGGATTTATGTGTGTTTTCGGGGGGGGCATGATCTGTCACTGCTTATTAATAAAAATATCTGAAATCTTAAACAGGAAATAAATGTGAGGCTGTTTGTTTTTTAATAAACATGTGAAACAATGGAAAACTTTCCCAAATTGCCCATAGTGTGTGTCAGCAAAGGTAACTACAACCTCAGCGACATCACTGCAGCTCAGGATGAACTAGAGATGGACAAGGGCTTTACCGGAAGTTATGCAAAAGGACGCCTTTTAAACAGACATTTAACTACATTTATTTGTATAGCACACTTAACAATGATCATTAATAAAAAATATGGATATAAATTAGAAAAGTATGTAAGAAAAAGAAGTATAAATTACAACTGTCTGTCTGTCCCTGATGAGCAAACCGAGCGAGACGGAGACAAGGAAAAACACCCTGCGATGAGAATAGGAAGAAACCTTAAGAGGAACCGGACTCAACAGGGAACTCATCCTCAGTTGGTTTATACGAGATAAACAATCCTAAAAACAATCCCTGCTATATCTGTGTGCTATATAAGGATAAACGTTCACTTATTTAACAGGAGACGTGTTTGAGTTGTACAAGTTGCTCAAACTGCTCTATGCAAAGGTATTTACTCAACATGGTCTCCATAACAAGCCTTGCATTCGCACCACGGTCGAGCCTCGACTCTCTAACCCTCTAACCCACCACGTGGTTTGTTTTCAGTGCTGATTTCCGCTTCTTTAAACCTCTTCATCCATCTGTGTACATCACTCTCATCAATGGTGTCGTCTCAGTGGACGTTCTACAGCGCAGTGGGAGACTTATAAAGAACGCAGCATTTACAAAGAGGATTCCAGTGCCGGGTTCGATGATGGTGCAAACGCACAGCTTGAAATGGAGACTATGTTGAGTAGTACCTTACTCAACATAGTCTCCATACACTCCAACATAGTGTAGAGGAAGAGGTACTTTACCAACTTGTGCAATTTGAACAACCTATGACAGTTAGTACAGGGTTACGCCCACTTGTTCATCCTTCTTGTTCATCCTGCTTGTTCATCCTGCTTGCACGGTTATTTTTTTATGTACAGGGCCCGGAATCCCCGAGGGCGACCTGATGCTATGATATTGATACTATAGTTATCACGATAACTAGATCACGATTCGGTTTGTATTGCGATTCTGTTAGCATTACGATTTTATAAATATCCTGATTTTATAATTATTTTTATTTTGGTATAGTTCTCAGAAACTAGAATAGATGGAAATGTAAACATATATGATTATATATTAAATATATAAAACATATATCATCAAATAAATAATAATAATAATAATAATAATAATAATAATAATTAAAGACAACAATTTTGGAGTCCCTGTCTCGATTTCTGTATGTACCTCACTGCAACATTTTCTAACAAATTTTGTTAAAGTTCTTTACTAAATTATGAGCAAATTATTAGCTTAATCTACTCTGACCCAGGTCTGATCAGGCAGCTATTGTGGAAAATAATGCGACATAAAAAATTAATAAATCCTATGACTCAACACTGCTGCTCATTTCAAGCTTTAAATTTCTTATTTAAAGTCCTTTTTGAAGAGCTCTTAATTATCAAAAAAAAACACACACACACACACACATTATGATAACTAACGATGTAGTCTATGGAGTAAGTCCTGATGATTGATGTATAGGACAGGACACGGTTATTTGAGACGCTTGGCCACATGGTGATATTGGCGCCCTTCTGACCTGCCGGTGTAACAGTAGCCCTCTGACCGATGATGTTCCTTCAGCAACTCTCCGTTTCCGAGAGATTAAAGTCAGCTTAATACCTCTATATGATTACATTTTCCGCTTCCGGCTTTATGGATCTTTTCTTTTTTATCTCTAAAGGTGTTCGCAAAATTTAAAGAAGGAGCAATAATTTTCTTTTAAAATGAGTGCAGAATTTCAATCACACATCAGACTCAGGTATTAAATATCAAAAGCTGGTGATTAACACAGAGGTGACACTCAGGCCCGAGAGCGTCTGAGCGAATTGGGTCTCCACAACCCGCTTCCCAAAAAGCTCTCACACAAATGGTGTGTTCTGTGTTTTTCTGAGCCAAAGTGCAGAGCTGTAGAGCTGTTTCCTCCCCCCACCGAAATCCAATATAACACCTTTCTGTGCATATCATAATCATATATTTTGAATCTCATCACCACGAACAACATCTGCATTCGCCTATAAGCCGCCCTGCTGGCGGCGCGTTCCCCTAAAGCACTATTTTATTTCCTTGTTGCTCCCCCATTGTTATCTGTTTTTTAATGCTAACTTCCAGGAACAATAGCATTTTTTTTCTACAGGGCAGATCACGCATTCTAATTGCAAATGAAGTGCACTCGTGTTGCGAAACCTTACACACACTTCTGAACGTGTGAGCACAATAGTCATTGTGAGAACACACCTGCTAACACTCAGCGCCCCAGTGAACAGCGGGCTTCAGTTAAACAGGCAGGATGAGCTGCAGGAATACGGATCCAAAACACGCGATTACGGGAAAAGAACATCATAGGGCTGTGGGGACATTAAATGCTGGGAATGTCCAACGGTCATATGTCAAGTCTTTAAGTCAAGCTGTATACATCATGCTTGGACTGCATCAAGGTAGAAAGTTTTTGGCCTGCTTCACGAATGAAACGCTGGCCTCCCAGGAACTCCTTGTGGAAACTCATTCAGTCCTGGTTTGACTCAAACGCTCATCAAATATTTCAGGATGTCTAGAGTTTGTCTCTAGTTCAGCCGCTGCTAGGTTTCTCTGTTCTGTTTCTTTGTTCGTGTTCTGTGACCTTCTGCATTGGAGAACAACAGTAAAGTGAGAA
Source organism: Clarias buthupogon (assembly GCA_030014345.1). Lineage (NCBI taxonomy): Eukaryota > Metazoa > Chordata > Actinopteri > Siluriformes > Clariidae > Clarias > Clarias buthupogon. The sequence goes on from JAQMYK010000023.1 coordinate 32,561,819, forward strand.
CATTTGGATGCTGTTGTAGTTCATTAACACATGAAGTGTTTAACCATATTAATTATATATTAGCAGAAATAGCAGATGTGCCGTCACAATGAATATTATGTTACGCTTAAACATTACGAACATGAGCGAGGTTAAACACACAACGTGTGAGTGAAACAAAGCAAGGTGTGATCCCGTTATTGCACACACACACATGCTGATTACTGAAGGACATGTTACACTGGAGACTCCTTCCTTTTTTTTTTAGGATGTCTACAACATATTAGTCCCTGTTGTTACTATATAAGCAGTAATTAACGAGTGGATTAAAATAAACCTGTGACTTGCAGCTTTAGACTTACAATCCAGAACTCAACAGCGATTTTAATTAAAATGATTTTTTTTTTCTTTGTTAAATAAGTGGCTTCATAGTGACTCGATGGATCTATTAAACTTTTCTTTAATAATCCTGCACACTTCAGGCTCAGGCTGTGCAGCCACTCGTTACAAAAAAAAAAAAAGAAGAAGAAGAAGACGAAAAAAAAACCCCTGAAATCTTGGTCCAAATGATTTCAAGAAAAGCATCGATTCACAGAAAAGACCACTTTAATAACCCAAAATACCGTTATATCTTTATCATGATTTATATCGACATTAATCAGTCTGTCCAGATTCAAATCTCGCTTCTGGGTCTGTGTGTATGTTCTCCCCATGCTTGCTGGGTTTCCTCCATGTACGCTGGTTTCCTCCCATAGTCCAAAAACATGCAGATTCGGGTATAAGGCTGTTACATGTATCTGTTTTTTTTTTTTTTTTTATCTCTGTCATATAGGGACCCGTTGCTAGAATTTGAGTTTACTATCATTTACCTACTTATTAAAAGAGAACAAAGTGCAATATAACATGCAATCGAACCTTCAAGATTTGTAGAAGTGCAAAAGTTTGTCTTTAAAATATACTACAGTACTAAATAATATCATAGTGTGTTATAGTCTGATAACTTAAATCCTTCCACTATTTATTTCTGTATTACATCTTTATTCTGCTTTTGTTATCTTTCTTTTTCTATCACTGACTCAGAGAGCTCCTGCACAAAATAAAAATAAAAAAGAATCCAATGCGCTCATACTGATGGTATGTGTACGAATGGCAAATAAAATCTCCTGAATCTGTTCACGAGAATAAACGTTGTCCCATGTGACCTCAAGTGTGCTCTGGGTCTATGGAGAGAAAAGCAAATGAGCGTCCACTTGCAGGAAAGAGGAACAATTTTGTCAAGTAGAGCTAAAGCCTGCACTTGGGGTCTTTTATTTCGCCAACGGTGTACAAAAAAAAAAAAAAAAAACCTGAGACAAATTTTTTACCCACCAGTAGCTTTTATAATAAAAGTGGTTATAATAAATCACTTGTGATTCTGAGAGTATTGAGGGGTTTCCTTCAACCTCACATTCATACAAGTACATTTCTCAGAATTTAGGCAACTGGAGTATAAACATGGCAGGAAGAAATCAGTAAATATACAGCACACAGGAGGAATTTCTGGCTGTTGCGATGGTAATGTTAAGGACGTTGGGACAAAGTTGTTTTTGAAAGCTAAAACAGCTTTGATTAAATGATGTCATGATGGTGGGATAACATTGAATGAACTCCGGTCACTGCGTTGAGCGCGCTGCATGTTTACCACCTGACCACTAGGGGGCATGTATCTGAGGCTACGCACGTGCATAACGACGAGCGGAAAAAACTCCACATTACGGTCGGGTCATTTGGGAGATTAGACGCACCTCATGGTAACATTACTGAAACAAAATGAAGCAGAGGGGTAACGTTACAACACGGAGAGATGCGTGCGTACACACTCTGTGTGCGGGAAGCTGCTGTTTCCATCCCGACCTCGAAAATGTGACTTAACGCAAAGGAAAACAGAAATAAGCAATTCATATCATGACTAATAACGTAACATTATCTGTTGATGGAACCTGGTGCTAAATGTATTATTGAAAAATTGATTTGTCAACTACTTACGGCTAACAAACAGCAGTGGCTCAGTGGTTAAGAAGTTGGACAACTGATCAGAAGGTTATGAGTTCTAATCTCAGCACTGCCACACAATTTATATTCGTAAACATCCCATATTTCTGTAAGTGTGTGTTAATGCTCCGCAGATAATGCACTGTTTATATATCAAACCTCGATTTATTTCACTCCTTCTCCAAATGCACCACTTCAGTGTCTATGTAAATGAGCTACTCCTGAGTCACGCCCCTTCAAAGCAACCTGAGCGACAAGTTGGGGGAGGGGCTTGCCTTATATTATATAATAACTTAAACCCTGGTGAATACACAAATAGAAAAAGGACACAAACACGCACACACATAGAAAACCCATCCTAAGTCTAAACATGACTAAAAAGTGATTTTTTAATAATCATCACAACTATTGTACTGACGTTACATAGATTTTTTGTTTTCAAAATCACTGCATTTTAAATCGACCCTACATTACATCCTGATTCAATTCAAGGTCCTCTGTTGCAACCCTCTCAACATGACCCTGAGTGTTACTGTGTCTCAGCATCATCGCGGTCCTCGCTGGTTTTGTTCCTCCGTTAGCCGTCGCACCCGTGACTCAACTCCCGCACCTCCCTGCCGCGAGGAAGCGCTCGGTATCTGGCAGAGGAACGAAACACCTGCCGCAGGTAATCCTCTCAGGCTGGATCGCTATTTAGCAGGGAGCCACGGACCCCCGGTGGGAGTTTGCGATCTGGCCGAGTTCCAGCCCAGAAGGGCGAGTAAGAAGTCACTCCGACTTGGAGACCAGGGATGATGGAATGGAAAGAAAGAAAAAGACAAAATGTCGCAATTCCCTCTGCCTTACAGATTCTCCTTGAGCACGGTGCTTTGTCAGCGAACCCTTTTTAAGAGCCGTTGCATAACCATTTGATGACGTTTCCTAATGCGTTTGTGAAAATAACAACTGGGGAAGATGATACCCGTGGTTAAAAATTTATTTTTAGAGATCATATTTAAACATCTGTTCATTTAGTATTTATGTATTAAACATTAATTACTAGAAATATTAAGGCTTTTGAATTGATGGCTTTAGGATACCAGTCCTGCATGTTATCTGGAATAAAACAGTGAGATACAACATGAACACGCACATGCGGAGTGTAAAGTACTGGTTACAGCGGGTCACTTCCTTCAGGCATGTAACCACCAAAATTTACCGTCCGGTAAATCCAGACTCCAAACCACTGGTGTGTGTATGTATGTGTATGTGTACGTGTGTGTATGTATGTGTATGTGT
>JAQMYK010000023.1:32573943-32584954 GCA_030014345.1 Clarias buthupogon
TACAGATTTTAAAAACTACTTTAAAAAGTAGAAGTACACAAAAAATCTACTCAATTACAGTAATGCGAGTAAATGTACTTCATTACTTTCCACCTCTGCTGATGAGATATTATCACGATAACTAGGTGCTGTTGCTATTCGCATTGCCATTTTGTACGCATCACAATTTAAGAAATATCATGATTTGATGTTACAATTTTGTTTCAGAATTTTGTTCCAATTCTAAACAAACTGTATGAAGCAAGGTTTAAAGTGAGCCACCTGCAGGATTATAGAGGAACAGCAACCGTTTACCACCTTGAATGTGAAAATATATTAAAAAAAATTTTTTTGAAGTCAGCGTGATACAATGAATTGCTGCACAAACGAAGCACGATATGTAATTGAATCAATTTCCAACATCTCAACTGTCATATTATAAAGTAGAGATAAAGAAAAACGAATCAGGCTTCTCCAATCACCAGAAGAAATCATTCTATGTAGAATCTGTACCCATAGTCTTGCTCCTTTATTATACGCTGGTGTCCAGTTCATGTGTGAAAATAATTCCTCGTGCTCCCAGAACCATTCTTTCACAATCCTTCAGTTCTTGAATATGGTCGTGCCATCAGGGTATTAAAAAAAATAATAATGCATAGATGTGATAACCTGGTCATTCAGTACATTCAGGTCGTCAGCTGACTTAATTTTATTGCCACATAATGTTACTGTGTCTAGAACAGAGGAACGGTCTCCAGAGGCTTGTACAGTGGACACTATGCGTGATGGGTGCATCGCTTCATGCGCTTCCCTTCTTACCTTCTAACCTGAACTCAACTTTTTCCTTTGCTCCATAGTCCAATCCCTATACTCGCTAGGAAGCTGAAGCCTGTTTTTTCCGTTTTTTTTTTTCTCTCCTGTCGTACGCTATAGTGTTCACACTATAATGAGTACCCTTAATCAACACGTCCGCTAGTCTACTCGCATTTCCTCCAGAGTTTAGTTCCGAGTTTAATTCAGCATGCGCTCAGTAGGCATAGTAACCGTGCATCTCTTTCCTTCTACAAGCTGCGGTTAATTTTACTACAGGGAGCGTGAGTGGAAAAAAAAAATCTAATAAAAAGTGAAATTATTGATATGCAATAAAGGTGTCGGGTAACAACCGTAATGTAAGTTAACGTCTAGCGCGGCTCCGTACGGCGGGTGGAAAACAGACGCCGTGGTACGACTCGGGTCACGACGTAGGTGAAACTTAGGAAGCGGTGAAATCGTGAGGATGCGTGGGAACGGATACGAATACGGTATAGACGTGTGAAAGAAGTTGGAGAGAGAAAGCTATGGAAAGGGAGTGACATTATTATAGTGGCATGTCTATAGAGCCGGGGAGATATTTATATCCTGACGAGCTGATGGCACAGAGACGAGGCAGTGAGCGAGAGAGAGAGAGAGAGAGAGAGAGAGAGAGAGATAGATAGAGAGAGAGCAGAGGGGTGTGGGGGGGGGGTTATACTGTAGTACTGATGTGCCATATTTATATATGTATGAGACGTCATACATCTTCCCATACATATATATGGCTAATGCATATGGTATGATACACTGTTGTCAGGTAAGACACGAGTTATATTTATTATTCTGTTGCCAGATTTGTATTTCATTAGAATTAATACTCATATCAACTGTTTTAGTCACAATATCTAAAAAATCAATATTAAAAAAAGGTAGTTTTTTTGTTTTTCTGTCATGCAACAACCTGAAAACAACAACAAAAAAAACAAGTTATGTATCATTAAAAAAAAATTGCACTTTTGAAATGCAGTCTATTACTAGGCAGGTTCATTAGCGTGACATGTATTAGCAAGTTATAAAGCGTGTAGACACACTGCTTACGCCACATCATGCTGACACAACACGTGTAGCCATTAGACCAGAGGAAAAGTGACGCTAGCTACGTAGACTTAAATAGCGCCTTTCACTTACGATCAAATCATCATACGATCGAATCATTACACTTTCTTAGACAGTGTGTACTTCTTTTTTCACCACAATATAAAATTCACAATCTCCACGCACACGCACAGACCTGAGCAGGAGATCGAACCCCTGGAGGTGCAAGGTCACAATGCTAACCACGACGCCATGAACCTGCTATTTTTTTTTTCTTCAATTCTTTTTTAACAATTTCAAACTTACCAAATAATTTGTTCCTACCACACATGATGCTGTGCTGTGTGAACAGTTGAGAGTGCACCATCTGGAGGATTATACAGGAACTGCAACATATTACCACGTCAACTGCGAACATTATAAAATTAATAGTATAAAATTTTTATTATTTTTTTTTAATCGATTACGGATTGTGGTGAAATATGAATTGTTGCACAAAAGGAATCCTTGCTATGAACAGCGCACGAGCTAGCAAAAAACTTACTCATGGTACAGACGTTCAATAGCAACCTTCTAGCTAGCTTGGTGTACAGTATCTTGGTGGATGTGACAATCTTCCTCACATTAACATCAAAATTAAGGACACTTTGGGTTACACAATGCTAATATACTCATTTTGTGCTACATGTCACCCCTATGAATGCTCAAACCTGGCTAAGTTAACGGAAGGGCTTTTATGCTACGTTCATTAATTCTCAGAGTGCTATCCACCTCCATTACCACAACTCCACAATTACGAGCGTGGAGGAAAAAAAAAAACGACAACGTTTCCATAGAAATGTCTAACAACGTTAAAAACATCCACGGTGTACAAATATGTTTGATGTTGGTGTGTGTGACCCTCTTCCGTTGTTGCTTCGCCCTGCGTGCTGCGTGCGTCACATTGTTTTTTCGGGTCGCGTCAGGTCTGAAAAAAGTCGAGGCAGTCTCTCTTTCTCTCTCTCTCTCTCTCTCTCTCTATTTATCTCTCACACATATATACACTCCCATTTTCCTCTCAGAGTTTGTCTCCCTCTCCTCTCCCACCCTCTGCAGCACGACTTCCTCTCTACTGCAGCAAAATAAAAAAGTGAGAGAGAGAAAGAGAGAGAGAGAGAGAGAGAGAGAGAGACGGAGAGAGAGAGAGATGAAGTGAGAGATGAAGAAAGAGCAGCGTGACATTTGGCTCACTGTTGCATTATTGGCTCTAGATGATGTGATCTGAGGAGATTAGAGAAATACAATACTCCCCCAAATCAGCACTCTGCCGACTCTGCTCCCCCCTTCACTCTCTCTATCTCTCTCTCTCCCTCACACACATATACACGCACACTTTTAGCTTCAACTCCGACACCCCCCACACACACACACTACACGTGTTAGGACATCCTACCTCTATCAGAAGCAGCGGGCTACCGAGGGAGGCAGGACTTTCTTTTATCCTCTTTTGTGAGACACACTACTCTCTCTCTCTCTCTCTCACACACACACACACACACACACACACACACACACACACACACACACACACACACGCACACACACTAAAAGTGGCCAAATCGAACTCCAGTGTGCTCATGTAGTCCCATGTTGCCCAGAGGCTCTAAAGTTATTCTACTTTCTCAAGACTCAAGGATTGTGTTCCTGGTTCGTGTTTATGTATTATATCACACCACACTCTACCACACCACACCATAATGTACAATACTACACCATACTATACTACACCACACCATAATGTACAGTACTACACCATACTGTACTACACCACACTATAATGTACAGTACTACACCATACTGTACTACACCACACCATAATGTACAGTACTACACCATACTGTACCATACACTATTACAACATAATGTATTACACCACACTGTACTACACTGTACCATACTGTCCTACACCACACTGTACTATATACTGTACTGTAGTATTATACAGACCTATGCCACACTGTACTACACCACAATGTACTATGTAGTATTATACAGACCTACACCGCACTGTACTACACCACACTGTACTACACCACAATGTACCACACCACATTGTACTACACCACAATGTACTACACCACACTGTACTATGTAGTATTATACAGACCTACACCGCAATGTACTACACCATACCATACCAAGCTATACCCTGTACTAGCTATACACTATACTATAGCTCACACATTACTATACTGTACCGTACCATACTACACCACACTGTACTACAACAAACCATAATGTGCAGTACTAAACCATACTGTATCATGCACTTTTACACCACAATGTACTACACTGTACCATACTCTTCTACACCACACTGTACTACAGCTCACTGTGCCACTGTATCAAACAGACCTACACCACTCTGTACTATGTGCCACTGTATACTACATACTGTACTATGTTGTATTATACAGACCTACACCACTCTGTACTACACCGTACCATACCACACTGCACTACAGCCCACCTGTTACTATGATGTACCGTACTGTTCTACACTGGATCATGCCATACCATACCATACCACTCAGTACCAGCACAGTGTAGTATGCCACACCGCACTACACTGTTACAGCATATAGTACACATACCACAGTGTACTATTCTACTGTACTATACCACACTTTACTACACTACCAGTCGAAAGCTTGAACACCCTTCAATTTCAGAGGTAAATGTTGCTCTTGTTTTCCTGGGATGATCTACATGAGAGCCAGTTTTATCATGGGGCTTTATGGCTTTCGCAAATGCACTTGACAATACTGTTTCTTAGAAGAACTGTCCCAGAACAGCTGACCTTCATGGCTTAAAATAACAACTGACTGTTTGTGTTGTCACTTAATTGCTTAATGCCATATGTTTAATTTCATAGGTTTAAAAATAAAAAAAACAGTATTGTTATAGAATGTAGAAAATAAATCCAAACGTGTGTCCACACTTTTGACTAGTACCATCAATTAATAATAATAATAATAATAATAAGAGGAAGAATTATAATAATGACAACAACAACAATAAAATTAATGCAAACCATAAAGGAAATAAATCAAATCTAGTCTTATTTGTACAGGCAGTCTGTTGGTCATACCGAAAAAAACTGGTTCCATCATCAAAACTGAGAATGCATTAAGGATCATTATATAATCGCATATTAACACCTAAAATTGAAGTTGAATTGAGTCGTGAGGTGCCTACAGATTCCTGCCACTACTGGCTAATGATTACAATAATTAATACAGCTGGGACTAAAGCAGGAGAAGAAGAAAAAAAACGTGGTGGATTTCAAAAAGCTGAACGTGTTCCAACTTGGCACTGTAACACATTCATTATTAATGAGTGCTCTTATTTTCAAGTCTCCGTGAGCCTCGGCGTGAGGACGGCGAGGGCGAAGCCAGGCGATCCTGCGGTGCCTGAGAAGGCCGGAGCTGCACACTTTGTCTTTTTACTTACACATTAATTCAGATATTGATCCAGCTCAGAGTAAGAATGAGGGAGAGGGAAGCGAACGGGAGAGAGAGAGAGCAGGGCAGAGAGGAGGAGAATTCAGATAAAACCCCTTTGCAGACCCGCTGATGAATTTATCCTCTTTCGCGGAGCTCTTGCATGTGCAACACAAACACGCAGCGAGGCTCTACCGTGTTCTTTTCATCACCTGGCAAAGACGGGACTCGGGAAGCCAATCCATAAACATCGATTCACTTGTTGGCAGCATTTACTCGTTTATCTATACTCGTTCGCCTGGTTATCCATCTGCGTCTCAGGTTCACCTATTGATTTACGCCAGATGGACATTTCGTTTTCGCATGTGACGGAAGTGAAAGACGAGTTGTGAAGTCTGAGTGTGACATGACGGCCCTATCTAGACAAACAGCGTCGCTGTGATTCCATTCAGAGTGAGATGTTACAGCCGAACAATACCTGCACATCAGAACATGGCAGGCGGAGCAGGAAATTAATGTTCCAGCACAGAAAGCCTGACAAATCTGAAATACTGCAAAAAAAAACAGCCAGCGCTGAACAATAACGAACGGCCTGAACGCGATGTACGAGGACAGTCACACAATGTCATTAATGCGAAACCCCGGTCGCATACAGCACCATCGTTGTTGTTTTTTTCACCTGTTCTTGTTTTACGTGCATAGAAATGCGCCGTTCTGAATCTGAACGTTGCAGTTTGAAAGAAAGCTATTAAAGGTGCGATATGTAATGTTTAGGATTGTTCACGGTTCTCTAGCAAGCATATAGTCTGATCGTATAAATAATATGAAACAATAACCTAGTCTTCACACTCGTGACTCGTTGTCACTTTCAAACTTTCTTTATTTCAACCTTATGATTACATTTTTCAGGGCCATAAATTAGCTCCGCCCACAGCCAGATCAAAAAGCATGTAAAAAATTAAAAAAAAACAATATATACTTTTCTTCGGTTCACATTCTCTTTACATGTTTACATTTCACGCTATGTATGTTCACGCTAGCTTGGCAACGGGTACATAATCTTAGCCTCATCATCCACATGTTGTCCTTTCTCATTAGGTGAAACATCTGTTCATCTTCAGGAAGTGCTTTATCCTTATCAGGGTGGGGTGGCAATGGAGCAGAAACAGGAATACACCCCGGGACAACGGGACATCTATAGGACAGTTTAGGACAGCCAGTCCACCTACTGGTCTGGAGAAGCGCCGCATGGACATGCAGAACAATAACTCGAGCTCGGGGATGAGGATGGGGAAACCATTACATGCAGGAGCTCCACACTGAAAGGAGAACACTGCATAAACGTTAACGTATAATGTTACTAATTAAAACTAAATGAACATTTCTTACAGTTCCAGTTCCATCAGAGCTAGGACTTTTGATTTGTACACAGTTCTGAGAGTAAAAACTCCCTTTATTTCTCTATATAATCTCCTGCTACACTAATGCACTTATCCCAGTGTTTCACTAGTGCTTGAACAACATCGAGTTCGGACTGCCTGTCTGATTCACATCTGAAACTCTGGCCTCCCAGGAGCTCCTTTAATGGCCCGAACTTAGTAAAAGAAATGGCCTGGAGTGAGGTCAGGACTGTATGGTGGACGTGGCAGTACAGTAACTCACAGCTGATTTCCTGTAACGTGCAAGTGGTGTTGGTGAATGATTGTGTGTGCAGTTCTAACAAGGATCAGACAAAACTGCAATGTCACTCTGGGTCACCTCGGCGGGGATCGTCATTCACGGACGTACATACGGCCTTCTTTAAAATGTTTAAATGTATCACTGCGGCTAAGGATCTTGTGCTTGAAGTCTTCAGTAAAATAAAATCGCTTGTACGCCTTCATTCATCAGAGATTTTTGCTCAAATACCGGTTTGACTTGAACGCCCCTCGCCGATGAAAAGCAGTTCAAGGATCAGGCCTTCTATTGAAGAATGCAAACAAATGAATATTGTAAATAGTATAATAATAGAGATGCACTACCTGGTCAATGAATAGCCAGAGAATATCACATGAGAGAATCATCTGTACGAGAAACAAATAAGAGGCTTGCTTATAGAGATGCAGTGCAGTATGGAGACGGGCCAAAGATGAAAAAGCCAAGATCAATGTAGAGAAAAGAACACACACACACACACACACATATATATATATATATATATATATATATATACACACACACACACACACACACCAGCAGATCAGCGTCATGGTGTCTGGGTGGCAGGCAGACTTGAGAGCCGCGGCCGACAAAAATTAAATTCCATTTAAGCCTAATCTCATTTTGACCTCCTGAATCCCACCGATATAGTGACAGCCTGGTAAATCCATCTTGATTTTTATACTGCGATAATCGATAATTATACTATAAAAAAAAACACCAGAAGTGTACAACTTGGCTTGCTTTAAAGGCGACATATAACGACAGAGAGAGAGAGAGAGAGAGAGAGAGAGCAAGCAAGGGGGGAAGATTATTTTCTGTAAATGCTCTCATGCTGAATCTCGCGTGTCCTCCAGGCACACTTGCTTTCGTCCCACGCTGTTGTACGCAAACACAGACTAGGAGAGACTGGCAGGGGGGGACGTTTCAGCTCTCCACGAGCCACAGGACGGCCAGCGAAGGTGTCCCAAATCATTAGTGATCTCATACCCAGTCTATTCTTGGTGTCGGATTGGGGAGGCGCGTGTCCCGGTCCCCTGGGCGGAGGACGTGCCTCGGGGAGACGAGGAATAAATCGTCTTCCCCTTCCATAGTAACAGCTCTCCGCTAATGGAGCGCCGGTGGAGGCTGAGCCGTCCTCCTGGTGTGAACAAACACGCTCATCTGTTATGAAACGGTTCCCCGCTCACAGCACGCCAGCCGCCCTTATAGGAATATTATCATAAGGATTATCATTTAATGGAGTTTAATTTGGAGCTTAATTTCAGACTGAGCTCCTGATGCTGCGGTTTATTTTCGGCTCCTCGGCGGAAGAACCTTCGCCTCGACTCTGGAGAGTCTGTTATAGATTTTTTTTCTTTTCTCTCTCTCTTTCGCACACGAGACACGCCGCGGTCCTTTATCGCATGCGTTCGAATTTCGACGACTTGAAACGTTCAGGCGTAAATGTTGCTCAACACTTGAGCGACATTATGTGCTTATAAAACCAACGTCCCCGAAACACTGATATACAGGCGTAAAGACGGGATCCAAAAATAAAGAGAATGTAATTAAATGGAAAAATATTCTGTAGCTGGTACAATTTCACAGTCTCTGACTTCTCATCGCTTGTGTATACGCTGAATATTAAAAAACTAAACATTTCATAATGCGCAGAGATGATTTGCCACACCCTTTGCTTAGATCTGGGAAACGATGCTGAACGGACAGTTCACTCTCGCGCTGCCGCTTTTGAACCTGATTATTCTGTTACCGCGAGAGTGGTGTACTGAGAGGCAGCAAATGTAGCAGATGCCAGCTGCCATAAAAACGAATACGGAGGGTATACTCACGGTTGCACATCCTCATGTAGACCACTTTTGTGTTGGCAGGTAATATGCCGACCACGTCCACAGGACTCACTGTTGGCGTGGCGATGGTTGACTTCGGATGAGAGATGAAAAATAACAACCCGAGTGGTGTTAGGTCTGTTTCTGTCCCAGCGTCCAGGAAAAAATGTTTACGGATCCAGACTTTTCTCTCTGCTGTATTTATTTCTTATTTGCTCCTACAAGATTTGGCCTAATTCCCTGAAAGGCTACACGCTCATTATCCACACCTATATTTTCTTTTTAAACCTTAAGGAAATTGAGTATTTTTTCATTCGAATTATGTTGACCATCTAAAATCTGCACATACGCACTGATTAAAACAGAAGGAATCACATGTGGAAAAAAAAACCCACACCAGGACGGCACCGTTTCCATCGCCGCTGTTTCCCTCACTGCAAAATTCATGCGTCGTTTAGCATGCGGCCCACGTGCGAGGCCCGGCGCTCAGATTCAGGCAATTTTGCATTCAGTAGCGCTCTGTGGGTCAGCGTGGTTAGGGTTGACACCGCCTGTCAACACTCTCATCGCTAACCTCCATTACTCGGCTGCTTCCTTCCACTTTGCTTCGTTTACGACTCCCACTCTCGCTGCTTAATGCCCAAGCCACCTTGCTGCTAATTGACAGAAAGCTTCGAGCTGATCTTGAGCTCTGTGGGTTTTTTTTTTACGTGCAGTAATGTAACGTGGCCAGAAAGAGAGAGAAAGAGAAAAAGAGAGAGAGAGGGGGGTGCTTTAAGTGTTAATCACACCATCAAAATCGCCAGAGAGATGAAAATAAGTCCTGGACCTTTGCTCGAGTGTGGGTTAAACAGGTGCTACGGATCGATACCGGCACCTGAGGCGACTCGTAGTCCCGCGACTCGGGAAGTGAGAGAGAGAGAAAGAGAGAGAGAGAAAGAGCTTATCACTCGATAGCAGTGTGAAGATGGGTTCGGTTTCCCAATAGGCTCTCTGCCGGGCACCTCACACTCGTCCTTTTGTACTTCTGACACCGGGTGTCCAATACCAATCAAAGACTGTTGTGCTCCGCGGCTCGGCCATCACGTCGTCCTCTAAGACTTCAAACACCTTTACTTATCCTGCTCATCGCTCATACGGTGCCTTACCTCCCTCATGGCCCTGTGCATGCGCCTCCCCCTGTCGCTCTATTACCCTCCGCTTGATTTTCTGTCTGTCCGAGGGGCGTGGATTAGCGCTCTCTTGTTTATCCGCTAGTTCCTTCTATCTATCCATCAACGAGACGCGGCACCGGGCCCCGGCCCTGCTTTAATCCTCTATCGGCCTCACGCCGGCCTATCCATCAACCCGCTGTCCATCACGTCCCATCCATCATCCGCCCATCTGTCTCGCGCCGCACGCCCGCCGCACGCGCCGGGGACGGACCGGACGAAGGATGGGCGGGGGGACGGAAGAATCGGGACAGGAACAGACTGCTGGGGAAGGTTTCTGCTGTGCTGGTGGTCCTCCTTCCTGCTTCTCTCGTTCCTATTTCTCTGCTTTCTCCATCCCCATGAAGATTGCGCTCTGCATGTCGCTACATGCTTATTACCCGTTCTGCTTATTTCCTCGTAATTTGTTTGTTTTTCTCGATTGCTAATTCTAGGCAGCAGGAAAAGTGCCAGAGGAAAGACAGACACAGACAGAGAGAGAGAGACAGACGGAGAGAGAGAGAGAGACAGAGAGAGACTCGGGATGTTACGTAAATCCCATAATGCCCTTGTGTAATGTGGTTCGGAGCTCTGCTTTCTTTTCTGGCCCCTTTTTTCCCACCCTGGATTCAAAGGAATAGAATAAAATGAAATGAAATAAAGTGCTCGATATCAGCGAGCATGGATGGCCAGGCTATTTATACACAAGGACGTTTTAAGAGCAGAGGAAAAAAGGAAAGGAGCCTGGAAATGTGCGGAATGGTGACATGCGCCGCTACAGCAGTCTGCAGGTGCAGACGGAACATCTCTCTCTCTCTCACTCTCTCTCTCTCTCTGTCTGTCTCGCTTTCTCATCCACACACACACACACACACACACACACACAAACCTGCACAGAGGGAGTGCGAGTGTGAGTGTGAGCGAAGGTGACTGAGGGACCACAGGT
>JAQMYK010000023.1:32586900-32629177 GCA_030014345.1 Clarias buthupogon
TGGTGACAAAGCTTCTACGCGCTCAAGAACTCGAACGATGCGCTCAGCGTGTGTGTGTGTGTGTGTGTGTGTGTGTGCGCGCGCGTGTGCGCGTCTGGGGCGGGGGTGTTATTAATGCTATTTGGTGTCTGTTTAAAGCTAGCACTTATTTTATCCAGATTGAGGTTAGATATTCACTCTAGTGGTTATTAAAGAAAGATAAATTAGCAAAGCTAATCTGTAGAACTGTGAATCATGGGGCGAGTTGATTCGATTCAATTAATCTTTTGGATCCTGATTTTCAGATCGATTTGATTCAACAGTCTTGAGATTTGTCTCAAGTAGCTATAATTCTTAGAATCCAATACAGGAATAATTCCTTCCTTCCTTCCTTCCAATCTTCCGCTCCACACTCCAGTCCAGCAGGGGGTGGTATTGCATGAACTGCCAGCAAGAACTTTCCGGGAGATCTTTTTTTTCTTCTTTTTTTTTCGTAAAACCTGTAGTACATTTACGATCTAGAGGTTGACCTTAATCATTTTAAAAGTGTGAATCAATTCTGAATCGAACCCTGGGCCAAAACCTGGCCTATCGATTCTATGAATGGATGTTGGGTGAGTGTTATAACTTGTTATAACTATAATGTGAATAAATGAAAACAGTAACAACAATTTTAGACACTTTGTTATCGTTGTTATAAGTAACGTTACGCCCTATTAGAGCCGATCCTTTAGCGAGCCCGAGATGGTCATGAGTCTGATTTCATTTTCGTTGTTGGCATCATCGTAAAGTTTCTCTCTTTTCGAAAGAAAACATTTTTCTGTCATTTCTCGGCTCGAACCAACACTCCTCTGGCACAACCATTCCCTCGGTTCAGACAAATAAATACTAAGCTCTAATAACCCCAAATGTGCTCCCGCACCAGCTCATAAACAGTTATATCTCATATTTCTTGATAACGGTGTGTGAGACGAGCGCCACGGACACACATTCATTCATCCTGGCTAAAATTCGGCTGAAGCCTTCACAGTGCCGAGAAAACCATGAAAAGTCAAAAAAGCTTCACAAGAAATCATGAAGAAGCTCAAACTTTGGGGATCAGAGGACGATGTGCATGTGCTCGAAGATCGAACGTCTGCATTACGGTTGTCGTGGTTACGGAAAAGCAATGGCAAGGTTCTTGTCTATTTATTTAATTATTATATGTCTAATTATTTTCTTATTAATAATTATCGATATTAGTCAATATCGTGATACTTTTTGGACCATGTCGCCCAGCTCTGCTTTATAGCTAGTCATTCATGCTAATGATTCATGACACTAGTTCTGCGTTCAACTCGAAGATAACGGCTAAGTTCAGAACGGCTCCATCGTTGCCATGGCAACTCATGCCTCTAAAAACTATCCAAGCTAAACCAATCGCTACGAATCGTGGACTTACTCACCTCGCGCGACCGCACCAGGACGTTCATCAGAGGAGGATGAGTTGGACGGAACGATCGCTTATAAGCTCCTCCGAGGTTGTAATTACATTTTAATGCCTCGCATTATGAAACTCCTACAACGGATTATGCAACGCTTCTAAACCGCTTGAACCTGGAGCGGCACTGACTCAGTGGAAAAACAGAAACACGAACACAAACACACACGTCATCATCAGCATCACCGTGGCTTGTTCTCACTGTCTTTAACTGCACATTAATTAATAAACACGAATGCTAACGTTAACGTAGGAGGGATTGTTCATGATTGCGGAGGCCAGCGTTTGGACGACATGCTCGTGCGGAGAACGTGGCTTGGGAACGACCGGAGAACCGAATGCATTGCTGTGGCACTGTACTAGATTGTAGTTGAGGGAGTGTGTGTATGTGTGTGTAGGTGAGTGTGTTGAGTAGGTGCGTGCTACATTATTGTGCATTAGTGGACGCTCGGAGTAGGGATACGGTCTGATGGAGGTGCCGAGAGGGCGCAGAGGGAAAGTAGGAAGGGTGAGACGACACAAGAGCTAAGAGGATATAAAGGCAATCATGGTGTTATTAACATTTCTAACACAGAGAGAGAGAGAGAGAGAGAGAGAGAGAGAGAGAGAGAGAACAACATAATCTAATGAGAGACTTGGACAGTACGGGTAATACATTCTTCATTGTTATTATTATTAACACTTTATAATTACATTCATTATGTGGTTGAGTTTGATTGCTTGTGTAATAGTAATAATAATAGTAGTGCTAACAATACTGTAGCAAAAATAATAATTAAAATGAATTATTACAATATGACCAAAAAATACATTAATTATATATTAATTCATAATTTACTGCATTTACAGCTCTGGAAAAAAAACAAGAGACCACTGCATAATAATCAGTTTCTTATGTATTTTTTTTTTCTTACAGGTGCAGGTGTTGTTGAAATGATTAGTTTTGTTTAATTTTTTTGTCAACTGCTGACAAATTGAAAATTTAACTATTGTTATTTAAAGTGTATATTTAAAGTAAAAGGCCATCATCAAAACACATCAAAATAACTCAAGATCATGCAATATAATAATTAATAATATAATACTTTTCCAGAGCTGTGCTTTATTACTAAATAATGATATGATAAAATGATGAATACAAATTAAACTTAAATAAAAGTGCTTAAAGATCCAATTTGAAAATTGGACTGTTTGTGTAAGGTTTGTCGTCTGTTCCAATCACTCAGCATTCAGCATCAGCAGTATAATAATCACTAACCTGATCGTCTCATCGTCTGCACCTGTTTCTCACTAGATCACACCTTAAGTTAGATCTTTTTTTTAAGCTTGAATGATTCATAGGTCACTGTGTGCCCTAACAGGCCAAAAAAAACAAAAAACAAGCCAATCCTCAGAAACTGCTCAGGTACAGGGACTGGACTGAAAATAATGAGAGACAAAAACTTGCAAAAATGAGGACCAGAAAAGTCCTTCAGGAAGCCTGGAAAACTGTTCCTCAAGCCTACTCTAAAAATACAAGAAAGTCTGGGCCTTGGGGAAAAAAAATGAAGAAATAAGGGAGAGTCAGGACTTTTATACAGTGTATAATATTGTTTTGTTGCATGACTTATTATTCAGCATGTTGCATTTCTTGATATAAATCGACCAACATAATTAAAAAAGATGAAAAGTAAAAAAAAATGTAATTAGTGGGTTACTAGTATGATCAAAATGTCAATTTTTTTAATGTCTGATATTTCATTCACTCCAGGAGCTGTGCGACGTTATCGATATTATCGCTTTGTGTGAGACGTGACATTTAAATAATCAGAAAACCGCGAGTTACACGACATTTCGGTGTTCGTTAGATTCTCTAGTAGTTTTTACTTTTCGAAAAAAAATCAGACGGTAAACATCGGTGTTGTGGAATCAACGTGAATTGAAAATCACAACAGCCAGAAATCAAATCGGCGGCCTACCCATGATTCACAGCTCTATTCATTCCGAATACATTTTCGATCCCTTTTTTGAACACCGCGGGTGCCAATAATTCTGGAGCTGACTCTACGGTATAGACAGATATCTACTGTATATGAAATTTAGAGCGTACAGAGAAATGATGGCCTGAAGTGAACATTATTCTCTTTATGATGCCCTTCACCTGCCGTTTATCTTCTTATTTTTCATGTCCTTCTATTTCTCTTTCCAAGGACTTCACTACTGTTTCCATCTCTCCCCCCCCCCTCTCTCTCTCTCTCCCTCTCTCTCTGTCTCTCCCTCTCTCTCTCTCTGCCCCTTGCTCTACAAACACACAAACAAACAGCAGTCTGTATTCCCTGGCTGCGTCCCTGTGTTTCCTCTCTCCACTCAAAACACACATACACACACACACACACACACACACACACAAGAACTGGAACTGAGTGTCACCACATCATTAGTGGTAATTCTAAACCGTATTAACATGTTCCTGGTTCCTATTATAATCGCACGTCTCTTCTAAACAGAGAAAGGACGACAGGAGTAATGCAGCGTTCACGCGCTGACTGTAAATAGATGCGTCATGTGGAGCGGTGGAGCGGAACAGGTAACGGCTGCCGAGGTAAACATCATGTAAACATCGCCGCGGTGACTTGGCTTGATAGAGACACTTTTTGAAATAAAAAAAAAAATGCTACTGTAAAGTCAAGGATGAGGAAATGAGAAGAAATTATTTACCCGTGGCTGAAAAGAAAACACAAGTGTGATGCTGGTTGCATTTTCTTAGGCATCTAAAGAGCCATACTGTGCAGTGTGCTTCTTCAAAAACACAAGTGGTAGTGTACGATACCGAACCGGCTTTTGCATTACCACAAACCACTGATTGTTTGTCTAACAATCGCGCACTGTTAAGAGTAGCTACAAAAAAACACACCAATTCAGCTACATATCAGCCCTATGAGGAGCTGTGAATCATATTCTGTTGATTCGATTCGATTCGATATTTTGAGCATCGCCATTTCCATCTTGATTCTTTCAAACTTTATTCCCTGCAGCTATACGTCTTTTAGTATTAAAGGATTAAAATGATCTAATAAACACTTCCTGAAACACCGCGTAACTTGAGACACTGATTGTATAAATGTCACAATTTATTTGATAATCTTCTATTCCACACTCCAGTCCAGTAGGTGGCGGTATGTCATGAACCACACATAAATTCAAAAGAAGAAAGAAGCGATACTCTTGCAAAACGAGAGTATTTGTAAAGTATTATGAAGAAAATGGAAGCAGGTTGTGTTTTCTGCCAAAGCTGTACGTGTACCCAACCCTAATTTAAAAGGTGTGAATCGATTCACAATCAATAACTTGGGCCACTGATTCAGTGAATCAAATCGTCTGAATCGTGTAATCGATTCAATCGCACGGCTCGAGCCTTATTCGGTGAGGATTAAATTTCATGGAGTTGTTCGTTCGGGTGCTCTCTGAAAACTCTCCTTGTTCACTGCTTGGAAAATACGAAAGGGTGTTCGAGTCAAAGCGGGACTTTTGATTAACAGAATAACAGATCACAATTATTTTATTTTATTTCTCTATGTAACCCCCTTCTACACTAATGCTGTCATCATCCTGGCGTTTCACTAGCGCGTGAATACCATCAAGATAGGAAGTTTTCTCAGTACACCAGAGCTATGATCGCACTACCGGTCAGAAACGCCGGCCTCCCAGGAACTCCGTCAATGGCTCGAACATGTGGAAATGGAGTTGAACTATACAGTGATGTCAGCACTGTACAGGGATGTAGAAATACTTTCTAGATGAGATCTTGTAACATGCAAGTGGTGTTGGTGAATAATTGTGTGTGCCGTTCCCACTAACAGATGCGTCTTTTTCCACAAGTAGGCAATGTCGTTTTTAGATGATCATCAAACCGAGTGGCTCATAGCACACTGCATTCCTCCACGGTGTCTTGACATAAACAACTGTCATGCTACAGATACTAAAAAGCCACCATAGTGTTAAATACACCCTTTAACAATTGCCTGATTGCTTTCACGGTTACCGCAAATCTTGGCACCTCCTTTACCGATCCATGCATGCACACAGCTCTACAAAATGGCGGCTTACAGTATAAACCGTGATAAATAAGGAGCAAATTCAGGCTGTAGCACTTTCAACTTTAAAAGCACGCCAGTTAGAGTGAGAGAATGAGCAGATGCGATGAGATGTTCGTTGGAAAGTATTTATATATTTCTATTAAAGCAACAAACAGCAGTTCTTCGAAAAAACAGCCTGTTTACCCACTTTATTCAGATATAAAGCAACACTGGAGCTCTTACACAGACTGGCCCTGATATCGACTGCTTCCTCCTTGATGTTTCAGACAGACAAGGTCAAAGCTTTGTCTTTCTTCCTTCAACAAGGACGAGTGCTAAACATGTGTGGGCCATTAGCTTTCCTCCCTCTGTTTTCTCCAGAGTCTACTCCTCTCCTTGGGGGTCACGAGCGGTCGCTGGTGATGCTTCGAATCATCCAGTCGCTCCGCTCCACTCCACACCGGCTCGATTGTTTTATAGGATTTTTATCCTTCACGGGACGTTCCTGTTCAACTGGCGACTTGCAGTCGAACATACAGATATACCCTGCATCCGCGCTTTTACCCAGCCGTGCTTGCGCTAATGTGTGTAATTACTAATTACCCTGGGAAAAGGGGAGAAAAAATATAATTAAAATGAAAAACTGCGGATGCGGTGAATTAATGTGGACCTCGAAATACTGACTGCTCATCAATGCAGAGTAATAACTATCCGGCATCATTAGCCGTATTAGGACCCTCTGGTACCGTTTATGTGCCCGTACGAAATATTAATCATAATAAACGAGAGAAATTATGGGAGTGGAATGTTATTGTGGGGGGGATGATGAATGCAGTCTGATCTGTTTATACCAAAAACCAATCCAAGGAAAAAAGTTTTACGGTTATGGAATGATAACGGCGTACAGTAAAAAGGCAGATAGTGACATAAACCTAGATGACGCCGATATAACCGTCCACTTTAACTCTGTCGTACCTTATAGCGGTAACGATCGAATTTAACATCGTGCTCGTTCCTTCTCTCCGCGGTTTTACATTTTTACATCAAACATTTCCCTCGGATCTCTGAAGCGGCACCTCTGAAAGCTTTCTAGTAATTTGAACTCGAGGTGTCGAGTATTTTCTCTGGCTCGTTGACCGAGAGCCCACTGTTCTGACTGCCATGTCAATTTATTTATTTATCTTTTTACCTTGAAGGAAAGTATGTTGTTACGGATTTTCTCAGGGGTTCAAGTTGACGTCTAACTCCAGGTATAATGTTTTTTAAGGCTCTTTTTTTTTAAATACAAACGTTTAAGCTCCAAGGCCCCATGCTTAGTCACATAACACAGTTACTGTATGTGTGGTTTTGTGTAAAAGGGCTCGCAGTAATAGCATGGCATTTATATTCTGTAAAATCATATTATATTGGGAAAGCAAATGGGTGCTAAATGTGATATTACAGTTTTACCTTTTCCTTTTTTTTCTTCACAGGTAGTAGAGTGAATATTTTTCTGTATCCGAATCTCAAGTTTCACCCTGTGTCGTTTTCACGTGACGCTGTACTCTTGCTTATTTGTCGCTATTTGTGGTCCTGCCTGCTGTGAAGAGTTTAATTTGCTGAAAATGTAACAAAAGAAGAAAAAGAGGTTTTTCCTTCTAATGTTAAGTTAGTTACACTCATGTTAAGGTTCAAGCGGAGTAGGGATGAGAATCACCAGGTGCCATCTGATACGATATTATCACGATATCTAGCTGGCGATTCGATTGTATTGTGATTTTATAAACATCCCTGATTTGATATTCTTATATTTTTAGATTATGTTATAATTCTAAACAAACTTCACTCCTACCACACAGGAATCTGTGAACCTGCCAATGTGTGAATAGTTTAGAGAGCTCCACAATTAGAGCATTATAGGAGAACAGCAATATCAACTACCTCAAATACAAACATACATTAATAAAAAAATCAGTTTTTAATAATCTGTTTAGTCGATACATGAATTGCTACACAAAAGGATTGCGATTCATAACTGAATCGCGTCTCAAACGGTTAGGATTTTCCCCGTTTTCCTTCAAATCCCGCCTGTGCGTTATGACTGGTTACACTAATTAAGTCTCATCTAAGATTTTTTTTTCTTTTCTAAACAAACTTAGCAAATGATTTGCTTCTACCACAAGCAAGTACTGCCTGCTAAAGTGTACATAGTTTAGAGCCGGGGTACTCAATAGGCGGACTCCGGTCCGCATCCGGACCCAAATACGGTTAAATCTGGACCGCCGCCAAAACAAAAATGCTAACGAGAAAATGAGAGTGATTAGTTAATTTTCTACAGGGCTCGCATGATAAGAACAAGCTGTTCTACACGTTGTTAGGATGTTTTTATATTAAACAAAATATGATTATAGTGTTGGAAATATTTTGGGTGGCTGGAACGGATTACCTGCATTTACATTATTTCCAATGGAACAATGCGTTTCACAATACAAAATCTGGCCTAAAGAACTAAAGAAATTCGTATGTTGAGGTATCGCTGTACATAAATGAAAAATTAATTCACCAAAAGTCAGTGTGACCTAATGGTTAGTCTTCCCCACGTTATGATGGGTTACAAGAAAACAAGTTTTACCAATGATTGGTTACACACTTTACTACGTGTGGAATGTGACCACATCAGAGCTCCTTCCTCAGCCAGATACCCAGCGGACAAAAGTGACGTGTGGAAGACAGGTGTTCTGACATGGTTTATTAATCAGTAATGGATGCAAAATTTCCTTCACCAGTCACCTACTCGCCCCCCAACAACAGAGAGTGTTCACATGGATGATATTAACACTGAACGGATTATAAAATGTTTACACCACCCACCACCCCGCTCATCCCGATCGCAGAAGATGAAGTCAGTCTGCTCTGATTGATGTTTTTACATGATACATTTATATCCCAGTTCGGCGAATATTCCCATTAATACTAGTGAGAAATGACTGTGTGTATAAGTACTATTAAAGAGACAGTGATATGACTGTTAAGTGTAGTTCCTCCGGTCAGGGAGAAAGCTTTAACTCATACTCCATTACCTCATACGGTATCATTGCAACAAGCCGATTGTTTTGACATTTCCTAAACCACATGCTGCTCGATCGCTAGTGAGTCACATGACCATAACATGCTGTACATATTGTAGCTGAAAAGTTGCTTGAAGTGCTGCCCCTTTGTGTTCCTGTGTTGTTTTTTACGCTCAGCATTATACTTATATAAAGACTACTGCCTGTAACATTTCTGAAACCTTAATTATTCAGTCCACGCAATCCTTTCATTTTGTTACGGCAGTGACAATCACAGCCCGTTATTATCAAAGCCGTTATAATTACTACTGGATTCTTATACTTATTACTGTAGTTATTTAGACTTCATGATTCTTTGAACAACCGCGTCTTTACTTGAGTGTTTCTCCGCCCGCGGCCTGGCTGGGTACTTTCATATGGAAACATAACGTTTTCCACGCTAGTGGCACTTCTGAAAAGCCACCGTCATGTTCACCGTCCAGGTCTAGAGATAAACGTGAGAGCAGCTCTGTAAAAGACGCACAAACCTGCACTAAACATTACATCAGCTACCCGACTCAAAGGACCAAAGAGCTGCACGGATTCACTTTCTTTCTGATGGAAAAGTCCCGGCTACGGTCAGCAAAAACCAGCTGATGCGTCCAAACTAGCGCAGTAACGTCACGACCCTGGATTGGGCACCAAACTTCAAAGATGGATCGGTGCCAGCTGTTCATAGCAAAACTGCAGACGAAGAAAATATCAGCATTTGATGGAAATAAAGCTGCTTATTCGCTGACGCACCCTCAGCGGGTAGACAATCTAGGGCGGGGCAATAAGTGGCTTATCTCAATTAAAACGACGGGCACAAAATCGTTCCATTCTGAAATGGATTAATTAGTAAAGATGGGATTCACCAGAGTCCACCAGATATGATACGATCATAATACCTCGGTGTTAATATAAATATCCCAATTTGATCTATATTTATTAGATTTGGTTACACCTTGCCTTGCACCTCCAGGTCCCGGGTTCGATTCCCATGTCGGGTTTGTGTACACGGAGGCTGCATGTTGACTGCGAGTGTGGATGTTGACCGGAGGTCCTACTACGATTGTAAAATGGGAATAAATACAACGGTCACCACTGGCCTTCATGGTCCCTAGTTGGACTACAGAAGTTCGTAGATGGATGGTTAGATGGATGTATGGATGGAATTCACTCCTACCACACAGGATGCTGTGCTGCCTGTCAATGTGTGAATAGTTAAGAGAGTACCACCTGTAGGAAAAGTAACATTTTACTACCTCGATTGGAAACATAAATTAATTTTAAAATAATAATAATTAAAAAAAAAAAAAAAAAAGATTCTGAAGTTAGTGTGGCGAAACATAAATTCTAATAAAATCATAAAACATCACTAAATCGATTTTTGAGATATTCTGACCAAAGCTTGCCGCTCATTAAGAGTATTGAATAGTATTTATTTGTGGGAAAGTGAACTATCTCCTTTAATAAAAAATTAAACATATGAGTTAAAATGAATAAAACGTGCCATATATTACTGTACATGCTGTCTGCTTAATATCAGAATAGTTTAAAATAAGAAGAATTACGTTCATAAAAGTAATATGTACAAAAGAGTCAGCTTTTTCCCAAAAAGGTTAACAATGCCAGAACCATTTCTGTGCAACCCTTTATCTAAAAATAAAACTAAAAGAATTGATATTCAAATGCATTCAGGATTTTTTTTTCTTTTAGTGAAAGTCAACTGCAACTTTTAAAGAAGTTTGACAGCCTCACTGTGCATGTGCGCGCGCACACACACACACACACACACACACACACACACACACACGGGTGCCAGCTGAGGAGATATGATCTAAATGAGCCGTGCCGTGATCTTTTCTTGTATTTGGTTCGCCATCATTGTGAAATTTGCTCAAAGGGTTGGACTCGATTCAGGATCGATTCAGGAGATCGACTGAATTCATGAGGGTAATTAAATTAAGTATCTGCTTTAAATGCAAAGCAGTGAATGTTAATTAGGAGTTAAACAGCTTTCTCGCTCTCTCTCTCTTTCTTGCTCACTCACTCACAGATACTCACACACACACACACACAAACACCGAATCACCACCAAATGTTTAGCACGGCAAACACGTAGCCGTAATTGGGAACTCGGAGGACCGTCAAAGCCTGGGCCTGGGCGGTTTTTGCGGAATTAAGCAATCACGGCGGCGCATTGTGTTGCCAGAACGAGTGGGAGTCAAGTAGCTTGAACTGGCGCATGCTGAATTTCGCCTCTCCTGATGGTATTACGCGAGTAAATTGCCCGGGTGGCTGAGTGTGCGATTGATTGGGTTCTGTTCGAGGTTTGCACAGCTGTAAACCGACCCCCCCCCTCACCCCCCTCCTGAACCACCCCTTTAGTCGTCATTCGCAGTTGATAGACCAGACTCGATGACAGCAGCCAAACAATCAGTTTATGTTTCCGCACGGGGCCCTTCGGCTGATTTAACATGCGCTCGATTTATGAAAAGGAGCCCCCATTGATTTTTCTATTCATGCACACTTGTTGATCGGTGTGTTCCAATGTTTTGGGCCACTTCAGAGTGTGTGTGTGTGTGTGTTTGTATTGGTGTGTTGCTGGTTGGTGGTGGAGGCCATGATTGGCTCCCTGCAGCGCTCAGTTCCTACCACATCCAGCAGCGGCGTCCAGCTACAGTTCATTTTTACGACTTTTCCTCAGCACAAAGGGCCTGGTGCACGGCGCCTGCGGTTACAGGCCGCTGCGCTCGGCGACAGCGCTTTAGTGCACAAAGGCCACGGTACAGAAAAAGCCCTGACAGCTCCTACCGCCTCGGTGCCTTTACATCAGCTACAGGGACCATTTCGGCTTTATGCACACCAACACGCCTGTCTTCATCCCTGTCTCTCTCTCTCTCTCTCCCTCTCTGTCTCCCTCTCCCCATCTCTTTCGCTCCCTCGGCCGTCCTGGTGGGCTGGATTTACTCAGCAGTCAACGTTGGGATAAAGCAGTCACTGTCGAGGCTTTTACATCACTGTCTCGACACGCAGGGGCCGCATAAACCGGTGCAGACAGGTAGTTCACGTCTGGTTTTATATTTACCTGTTTACTTTTCACTGAATATCCTTCAGTCCTTTAGTGAGCCAGTGTATGCACAGAAATATCATGTATCATATCATTTATCTTATCATATCATATCATATCATATGATGATCCTTAAAAGCATTTCTAAGAAACATGATACACATCAGGACTAAAGTGGGTATCAATACGATATGATACCGATACAGCGATAAATTGTCATGAATTATTATTATTATTTTTTTATATCATATGATTTTTTTAATTTATTTATTTATTTTTATCCATTACACATATCTCGTTTTGTCAAAACTGCCAAAATGACTTTATCTCATTTTGCACTGAAACTGCTTATATACAGTATACATGTATTTCTATAGCTTTTAATTATATAAACATGTTCATTACCTAAGGTAAAAGTGTTTTATTAAGCGATATTAAAAAGCCACTATGAAAGCCACTTTTTATACCCTCATATCTCTGGTCTCAAATTATTATACTGTTTACGTATGTAATGTCGCAATGTAATATGTGTTTATATTAATGTTTTTACTTTTATATAAACAGACAAATTTTAGAGTTGAATCAAAATCAGATGGTTATATTTCTTACAATTGTTTCCAGCTTTTCAGTATTAATTTATGATTGTAAATATTAAATATTTTTTAAAGATTCGTTTTGTAAATGTTACACTAAATATCATGATGCATATTATAAATTGTAAAAATGTACTGAAATATTGTGATTTTTTTGTGATTTAATTTAATTTATTTATGGTAAAGTCTACAAAATAAATGTATTATTATTACTTTTTCTAATATGAAAAAAATATATCTTATTGAAAAAAGAGGGGGGGAATGAAAATTCAATCATTCAAAGGATTTTGTGTTTTACACTTCTGAAGTAATTTTAAACAAATATTTTACGCACGCTATTGCAATAACCACAATATCTCAGCATACTGTGATATGATTTATTGTAATATTGATATTATAACCCAGTCATGATCACGCAACAGAAAAAAAACGTCTCAAAAGGTCATCATGGCACAATCCATAGCTCTATAGAAAGCAACATGTTTTTATTATTATTATTATTATTGTTGTTGTTAATTGTGTAAAAAACAAAAATGTGAACATGGAAAGCATAGGTTTTATATATACTAGTTATATAAGATTAATTATATTACATGCTGAAATGCAAGAGCTATAAAAAGCAAAAGCTAAAATACTTTCTAAAGATATTGCATTAATATATAAAATATGATATACTGTAGGATACATATAAGATGTACTGTATGCTAATCGCTTAGTTTATAAACTGTAAGTTTGGATTTCTATAAGTGTGTTTGTTGCTTTTGGTGTGTGTTTATTGAGTCACTGGCAAATGTCCATTCTGTCATGAGCGATAAAGTGACGGTTTAAACCTGAACCGAGTTTCATTGAGGCCTCTCGTAATAATAAATGAGGTGAAATCTGTTTAATAGCCAATTACTGTAAAGTAGACCTCGGAGAGTCGCAGCACGGACGTCAAAAAGCCTGAGATTTAAAAAAAAAAAAAAGAAAAAAAAAAGAAACCTGGGGGAAAAGGAGCACGTACATTTCTGGACATGAATTTCAGCTTACAGAGAGTGCTGCTGAGCTTAAACAAAACAAAATAATAAATATATAAATAATTCCGGCAACGTCCGCTCGGGTCCTCGGGGACGCTGTCTCCGGGAAGGCCTTACAAGAAACTACGGCGGACAGGGAAAAGAAAAAAGGGGCTGTGACTGACAGCTGAACAACTCTGTCGCCTACAGGGAGGCACCACGCAGGAAGAATGAAAGAAAGCGAAACTGATGGAGAGATGTCAGGACCGGACGGGTGTATGGTATCTGTAATAAGCAGCTTGTAGATCTCGGGTGGTTGGAAGAGAGAAAAAAAAAAAGAATAAAAAATGAAAAAGAAAACGGGGACAATTTCAGGTGCACGACTATGACAAAGGACGCAGAGAAAGAAGTGAGCTCGGGAGCATGGGCACATGGGCGCGTGCACACTTCACACACACACACACACCCACTCACCCACACACACACATACACACACACATAGAGACACACACACACGAGGTGGCAGATGGAATGAGGAATAAGGCGTGATGAAATATGCATGTGTTATAACAAAACACGCTCCGTACGACTTGAGGGTTCAAGCCGGGACAAGGCGCATGGCTTTCTTTGATTTTTTTGTGCAAAAATCTATTTCTCTGTTTTTTGATTCACACATATTAAACTGTTTTAGACCATTATATTTCCAAACCCTACTGCTTGCTCACTCTCTTGTACTTATATTAATTAATAATTCTGATTATGAATAATTTTGCGTTACACATACAGACGTCTCCTTAGAAAAAAACCATGCTGCGTCTATAATTTAGGAACGATCATTTGGCTTAGACATGGGCGCTTGTGTAGCGTCTGTGGGATCTATAGACTCCTGGATCACACGTGCGCCTCATCTTTTATTAACAGCTGTGAAAACATCGCACGTTTCGTCTGACGCTGCGTCTTTCACCTTCGTTCACTCTCCACGCATCTCCTCATAAAGAAGGCGTGGCTTGTGTTTGCACAATCCTGTATGACATTGCATCACGCCGTATCACGTTCGAACCGGCTCTACAGAACAGCTGGCTGAATTGAAACTGACTCGAGAATCGACGTCTTAATACCGACCCCTTCATTATTAGGCTGTGTGTGTGTGTGTGTGTGTGTGTGTGCGGGAGAGTACGGTTCATTATAAGGGGCAGGACTGCAGGACTGCTATAGATGTTAAGAAATGGGAACGTGGGTTGAAATCTCACACGACTAAAGATCGTGTCTGGCGTGTTGAGCCGAGCCAATTAGGGACGAGATCTGAAACGGCTGTGGCTTAATTGCCTCCATACTTCCTCGTTATCTTGTTTATCGCATGAAATATATAACAAATGCCCTTGCTTTAGAAAGCGTACAGATATTACGACAGAAATAAATCTCCCTCTGCCACGTTTAAAAAATAAATAATAAACGAATTGCTCCGTAATTAATATCGCGCTAACGCCTGACTATTATTCATCCGTTGGAAGCTTAGAATAATCGTTCTGATAGTGATGTGACAGAAAGACATAGAGCGGACATAAATCCTTCTCGGCGTCTGACAGCCAGCCAGTTCAGACTGATTGGGTTCGATCCGTGTTTAAGGGGTGGAGATCGGGTTTGAACCTGTAATTGCGCCTGATTTAAATCGGCTAACGATCGGTTTTATCAGGGCTGTCGAGGCAGAGGAATCACCAGACTGTCCTCAGGTCGTGACGTCCGCTTTAGCATGTATAGACAGATAGATAGATATATAGTTAAACAGATAGACACCTCCGTCATTTTGTGTTCCGAAAGATACGAGCCCTTGTGGGCTGCTCTGTCACAAAAGCAAGCTCGACGATGAGAATCCTCCATGGGAGACCTGTTATAGTTTTTTTACGGCTAGTTTTACACGCTGTACTTACGATATAACGATCAGACATACTGTATGAGGGCGGCATGGTGGTGTAGTGGTTAGCACTAACGCCTTGCACCTCCAGGGTCCGGGTTCGATTCCCTGCCAGGCTCGATTCCCGTCTCTGTGTACATAGAGTTTGCATGTTCTCCCTGTGCTTGGTGGGTTTCCTCCGGGTACTCCGGTTTCCTCCCACAGTCCAAAGATATGCAGGTAGACTAATTGGCATTCCCAAATTACCCGTAGCATGTGAATGGGTGTGTGTATGTGTGTGTGTGTGCCCTGCGATTGATTGGCACCCTGTACAGGGTGTACCCCGCCTCATGACCTAAGTCTCCTGGGATGAGTGAGTGAGTGAGTGAGTCCACAATGACAGACTAGAGCAGATGCTGCTTTCTCAGCCTTTTCCAGGTTGTTCTGAAATGTCAGATTTTTCAAACTTTTGCGATTCGCAACAAACAACGCTCAAAGGTTAAGGGTTAGGGGCAGGGTTAGCGTTCGTATCGTTTCTCGCGTGAAATCGGACCGGATCCGGACGTTCGGATTCGTATAGATCTCCTTCCTGCGGACCGTCATCTCGTTTTTATTCGCACGAACCACCTCTTATATAGTATATGTTACTATGTACTATAGTAGATTATTAATATTTAAACTAGCATTCCATCCACGGTAACTACAGTACCATAGACTAGCTATTATACATTATAGAAAGGAGGCGTTTTCTGACATAGCCTTTAATTTTTACCTTTTATGACCAGGTAGGTATTTGAGCTAATGCGGATTTTTCTTGTATAACATGCCGTGAGTCGCCTATTGATGAAACTCTCTCTCTCTCATTCTCTCTCTCTCTCCTTTCCTCTCTCTCTCTTAACAGGACTGAACAGCTTCCTTTGCTCTCGCAGAGCCTGTTTCGACCATAACATGATTATTATCTTGACACATAATTATTCACCCATTTCAGTGTGAGGTTCAGATGCGTGTATAGTGTGAATATGTGAATATACTGTATACTATGATATCCACATCAGGTCACACACACACACACACTCTCTCTCTCTCTCTCTCTCTCTCTCTCTCTCACACACGCACACACAAAACATATTAATAAGGCAAAAACGCTACATAAAACATGTTCAACGGTTAAAATTGTAACGGTTGTATTACATTTTTATCAAAGTGGCTGCGCGTGCACGGGTAACGCATGTCACATGAACAGTGCAGGACAAACGCGTTACATTTGCTCTAATGTAGTGTACAGCCTCGAGAAAGCAATACATTATTACATTTATTAAATAAACGCGACGTTTTCTTTTCAACAGACATCCTGACGCATCTCCCTTTCTCTCTCTCACACACACACACACACACACACATTTCACACAATGCACAACTTATTATTCCGGTTCTGCCGTCGGTCAGTGCGGGAAAGCGGTCCTTGTCACTCACGAGCATGCACGCGCGGTGTCCTATAGCCTGGTGTCCTGATGGACACCTTGTTCCATAACCCCGCTTACCTCTTTCCCTTCCTTCACTCCTCCAGCCTCCTTTCTTCTTTCTCTTCACTGCGTCTCATGCATTCATCGCTCCCTTATTGATTAATGTCCCGTGTATTTCTCTTCTTCTTTTATTGTTATTATTATTTTGTTGTTGTTTGTTTGTTTGTTTTTGCCTTTATTTCCCCCTCTGCCGTCTTCTCCTTGCGTGCTTTCTCTTACGCATAAAGGAGGAATGAAGGATGGATTAAACCGAGTCTTCCAGAATATAGCAGTCCCACATCAACGGCGAGAGAAACATCGCGGGGGGAAAAAGGATAGAAAAATAAATAAATAAAAGAATCCAAGAATATTATCGCGGGCACACATTAAAAGAAAGATTTTTTTTTAAATCCTGCACGTGCGGTCCTATTTTCGTAACGCGCACGTGAAGAAGAGACGGTTATTAATGTAACATGGTGTAACGTCTCGTTTCGAAAACGCACCAGTTCCTTGAGACGGAATGAGAGAGAGATATTATAGAGGTGTTACAGGAATATTTACAGGCTGTATGTGATGCGGGGAAAGAAAAAAATAAAGCAGGATATCTTCCGTGAAAGCAGTCCGTCTGAAAGCGAGGGTAAAAAAAAAAAAAAAACAGACGTGTGAAACCGACAATCACGTATATTTAAAAAAAATAATAATAATAATCAACAATAAAAAGCAAATATCCTTTATAACTGCACCGAGTCCATGTCCAAGCCCGGTTCCGTTCGGTTCGGCTCGGCCAGGCTCGGTGTGCTCCGGCTGTCTCCGTGACCAGACCCGAATGTGGGAAAAGATGATGTTGCGCATGTGGCGCGCGCACTGCACTCACTCCTCCACTCACTCCTCACTCCTCCACTCCTCTCTCACATGTGGACGAGGGATAAACCCGCAAACAGCGCGTTTCTTTTACACATATACATACACATATACCACTTTATAGCCGTTTTTACGCGGTAACACGAGGCTTCGGCGCCTGTTCCGTTTCCTTCCATCTAACGGTTTGTATTAACGGTCGCTTTCGTGCGTCGGTTATTTTTCAAATTCGTTCGTGACGAGAAAACGAATCACCAACGGCTCTCCTTCCTGAGGTAACATATTAGCAAGGTAGCTAATACATTGTATTTTTACAATTTTATTATTATTGTTATTACGTAGAATATAAATAATAATAATAATAACTAAACCTTTTGTGCTGAAGAAGAGGAGGAGGAGGAGGAAGAAGAAATAAAATGTTTATCTACTTAATTTCTCTCAGACATTTTACACCAGCAGCCTCTGCGGTTTTAATTTAGCTACCCATCCATCATATGTTCAGGTGTGTCAGGAGTGTAATCAATGAAACACTGACTAGTTACAGGTTCTAGGTTTGATCCAGTACAGTAAATGTTTTTTTTGTGGTTGTTGTTGTTTTGTTTTTTTGCTTGGGGTGCCTCTTGAACTCACAGCTTCACCTTCAGAAATGTGACAAAATTTCGAAAATTACCATGTAGAACCTCTTTACAAACAATATTAAAACAATTGACAAAACCCTCAACAAATCCCTCAACACAGCAGACATCCATTACAGTAGTCAGAATAATATTGAAGTCCATTAGGCCCATTAAACCACAGCTTACAAACCATAAGGTCAACATCAGAGACCACCAAACGTCTGAAAGACCCTTTCCGATCCCATTAAAAGCCCAAAATGAGTCAGCGGTCACCATTACGACTTTCAGATTGTGATATACAATAAAGAATCGATGAAAAACAAATATTACATGATAGATAAAGTGGAAACAAGAAAAACTGTATATAATGGTACTGTATCGCCAGGTTTATCTTCCATCTTAAGCTTCAAAATACATTTTTTGGATATGTTATAAATGTCACCCATGGTACATGATTTGGTTTGGTTTTTGATTTTCCAACAATCTGGATTGAATTCATATACTTTCATCATTACCTCACCAACATTTAACACCAGTTTGGACTCAACAAGATGGATTATTAATATTTCAGCAATAAATAAAGATAAAACTAAAAAATAATTTACAATAAAGTTTGACCCTCAGATAACCCTTACAGCAGTGCTTCTCAATCCTGGCCCTAACGTACCTACGACTGGCCTGCACATGCTTGCCCTCCCCAACCTCATCAGCTGATTAATCAATTAGGTTAACAGTGAGGTGGTGGTACAGTACATAAAGACCAGGATCGAGCCTTGTACGTCCTGTGCAGAATCTGACAAATAACGAGTCCAACCGAATTACAACAACCACCCAAAGAACTCCAGGACCTCTAACCATCACCACAAGGAACCTTTTTTTTTTCTTTTTCTTTTTCTAATAGTCTAGAGGATGCATCACATATTACCAGTACTCAAGTGTGTGGCTAGAAGTTTGACCAACCTCTCAGAAGACCAAGAAGTTAATCGTCGGTAGCCGGTCAGTAGCGTCAGCCGTCGTGATAATTTCCTGGAAATAAAATGTCCCAGAGTTGCACTAACTACTTGGTGTAGGTGAGTCCGCCGTCAGTGTTGCTTCTGATATCTGTCTGTTCAGCATTCAGCGCTCACATTAAGGAGAGTATATTAAAAAAAGGAGCTGAGGCTCTAGTGCAGAGGCTATTTCAGGACTCAGAGTGAGAGGCCATAATTAGATTCCCTAGAAGACGTTTGGTCTGGATACACAGACGTCTGGGTGAACACACACACCCACACAAGAACACACACACACACACACACACAAGTCCCAGCCCATCTCTTACCGCTGTCATTTTTTTACACTGTATAAATGCCTATATTATTTTACAGGGAAATAAATGAGTGGCCTGTGGTTATAGGTCTATGGCCCATACAGTATATACAGTATAGGCTTTTGACATACTATAATTTCACCATTTTTGGTTATGTGATTCAATGGAGATTTTTTTGTCATGATGGTGATTTCAGGACTTGTGACCTTCATGGAGGATATTCATAACATACTTTGGAGTTCTTAAGAAATAAACTCATGGCAAGTCTTTAAAATTCCACACGATCATCGCTTGAAGTTGAAATTCTTCATCAGTTAAGGTACAAGCTGACTCTTTTATGTGGACATGGATAAGGTACAGAAAAGAGTGATAACTAACTCCTCATTTTTATAAATGCACCCTAATTTTTGAGTTATTACAGATAAAGGTTTATATACATCTCTTATGCCAAAACAGATCAAGCTATTTCTAGTGCATCAGGCAACTAAAAGCTCTTTTGGTGTATTTAACCTTGTGCAAATATATTTTACCTCCCCATAGGGTCATATTGTGGCTTCATGCTGCACTGGTGGCTTCATGCTGCATTGGTTTTCTGCATAAGCCTGATAGCTATAAGTGTGTGGTCACCTGATCATAACATTACAGATTGACTCCTTCGTTGCTATTTTATATTTGAGAAGGCTTTCCACAAGATATTGGGGCATTTCTGTAGGGATTTGTGTTACGTCAGGTGTTCTACAATAGCATTACTGTACTCAGGTACTGATGTAGGGATGTCTAGGAGTCTCCAGTTTCAGTTCATCCCAAAGGTGATGGTTCAGTGGGGTTGAGCTCTGTGTAAGATCTTCACCCCATGGTGCCCTAAATGGAGCTGGCTTTATGCACATGTGCAGTGTGATTCTGGAATGTGTTTAGGCTTCTTAGTTCCAATTAAGGAAAATGATAGTGCCATAGCATAAAAGGACCTTTTGCACAATTTGTGTAAACAGAAGAGGTAAGAATTAAATATATTGATGTGATGGTCAGGGGGTGCACATACTTTTGCTTATATGTTGTATACCTGGATGTTACTTGGATGTTCCTTGTCTTGGATGTTCGTTGTCATGATTCTCTGCCATCAGGGAGGTTACTCCTGTAACCTCAGGAGTTTTGCTTTAGCTGATGTGTGTAGTGCGGCAGGAGGTGATGTTCAGAAGAACGTGAATTGTACTACTGTATATTTAAAGGTAAAAAAAAAAAATTGTTTCATAAAAGCAAATGGACACATATTTAGATCATAAATCAGCTCGGGTTACAGCTCTAATTTCTGGAGGCCTATATTAGTGTTTCGAAAAAAAGAAAGAACAAAAAACAAGCATTTTGTTTTACTTAGTTATGACTTTGCAGGGTCACTTACTAATGTGACATGAATCTGATCCCAGGCACAAAGTAAAATCCATTGTGACTGTCACAGATTGGACAGCCCTAGTAAGCATAATGATGCATTAGCCAGGCATCGACATGATGTCTAGACTTTTTGCCAGAGGAAAATCCTTAAATGCTTTTTTTTGTTATATATTTAGGGACCAGCCTCCAGTATCCCAAAAGCATTGTAAAGTCAGGACGTCTTTAACCAAACACAGAGCTCAATGTTATATCACATTAATAATAATAACAATAACTCTACCATTTAAGAATCCTGATATTAAGAAGATGAACTCAGACCTAAAACAGACCAATAACAACATCTTTAATGGGCCAATTTAAGTCTGACCAGACTGGCTCAGTAATGGACATGCATGCTCGCTAGGATATTGATATCTTCCTGGGATGTCTTTTTTTTTCTTTTATTCTTTTTTTCTTTTTTAAATGACTAAGTTTCAACAGATGGTCATTTACTGTAGAATCCATAGATAGATTATATAATGCTTTTACAATTACTGTGCAATCTGCAGGATCCGTGTGATATTGTCATACACTGCATCTACCTGCTAATTAAGATGTTAATTAATTAGTGTAATTAATTATTCCTAAGAACACTCCTTTCCGACCCATTGGAATTCAATACTTACCCAACGATGAAGTCTGTTGTGCTGCCAACCATCACGCTGCTGTAACTGGCTCAACACGCACATAAGTCTGTTCATTATCATCAAATAGTCCTGTAAACGTTTCGGTGCGCTGCCCCCTTACCACGCCGATGTTTGCTGCGTCAGTTCCCAGCCCTACTCCAGACATTGAATTTTAATTCATCCAGCCATTCGTCCCATGTGCTGCATTATCACCTGGACACGAATATGACTTCGGCACTGTAACTTCCACACTGTAGGTGTTAGGAGTTAATTCAACACCGAGGGATTTGTTTGTGCCTGAGCTGTGGAAAGGTTTAGGAATTTGCAGTAACATCATTGTGGCACAAAATTAAATGACACTTTCAAGTGTGAACACGTCTTAAGTGGAAAAAATCTTTTTTTTTTCACACTTGTCCTAATTACTCGAGACAAGCCACATGTCTGACATTTGCTTCTTTCGTTTTACACTGTAATAAATGAATTAGTGTTAAAGCAGATTTATTTAAAAAGGAAAAATTAATTTCAAATAAATACAAAGTTTATAGAATTTATTTTGTTTTTTTGTAAGCCAGAGATCAGATGATTTTATTTGAGAAGTTCAGCCTTGGCTAGTTTGCTGAAGTAAAGCTTCTTTTCGAACGTGTTGCTGTTTTTCAGGTTGTTACTTTTTGATTTAAAGGTAAGTTTATACAGGTGTCTGATTTGTCGTCTGATTTAACACTTGCACCATATCGGTACATTTATGTCAGACATACTGTAGTTTCATTTTAACTGTTGTTCACTTATAGTACATTCTTTATCTGTCTTTTACTTCTGCTGGCTAGATAAATTTTTATTCCGGTGCTTGTAGGGTTTCCTTCAGGTACTTTAGTCCAAAGACATGCAGTCAAGGTTCATCAGCTTTGAAGTGTGTGATATAATCATAGAATGTATAAAAAAACTGGACAAACCTATAGGTTTCCTGAGAAGCAGTTTTGAAGCTCGACTGTAGGACCTCTGATGGTCGCCATGTTGGCAGGAACTGTCTCCACTTAAACCCCGTTTAATCCATATGGGCAAATGGGCATAACGAACTGAGCCTGGCTGTTGTTTGGAACATGCTCACTCATCTCAATTACCACAAACTAGCTTAGTTGTAGCTTAGATAAACTGCTATGGTGACTAATTTTAATATATATGCTAACCTTACTTTGCATTTGATTGAGCTTCGTCATCCATACCCCTACAGGTCATCCCGTGAATAAGAATGCTTTGCAAGGTCCACACATCTGAGAAAGCAAGCTGGTTAGCTAAAGTGATGACTAGCACACAGCTGTTGCAGCTGTCACTCAAATAAGCCATGGCCCTAATTATATGTAATTCTATGGCTTAATATAAATGTAATTGATAAGTTACATAAACATTCACCCCCTGTACGGTTGTCAAGAGTGGGGGCATTGGTGGCTCACTGGTAGGTTTCTCACCGCCCATGCAGAAGGGCTGGGTTCAATTTCCACCCAATGCCCAAACCCCAGGCAATAGATGTAGTTCTGGTCCCAAGCCCGGATAAAATGGGAGGGTTGCCTCAGGAAGGGCATCTGGCGTAAGACCAGTGCCAAGTTGTTTGTGGATTGGATGGTCTGCTGTGGCGACCCCTTGATAGGAGCAGTCAAAAAACCAACAACAGCTTTGATGAATGGGAACTCATGCTATGGAGACCAAAAGTGTTTTTGTTCAGCATGCAAAGCAGTTTATTTCTGTTGTAAAGTTGAACGTTTAAACATGTGAGGATTGACGTAATTTTGGAGCAAGCTCCTAGTGGTCAGTCAAGGATCTGCACATTTTTTAAATTTATTTATTTTTTGGCACTTCGGCATGATAATAAACTCTGTGTATAGACGATGGCTAACCTTCAGCCTTAACCTTCACCTAACCTTTTTAATATATTTGTTCCATATTTCAATCTATTTTATCATATTAAAAGCACTGATTTTATAAAAAAATATATTTTTGCTCCAAATTACCTGCCCATTATATTTTGACATTGACTTTGTTTCAATTTCTTTTGAAAGAGTCCTGTGTCCTGGTTTTGTTTTCTGCTAAGAATGTCATTTCTGTAACCTTTCACCAGTGTTTAAAGTCTATTTTTAAAGTTCAGTCTGAATTCACATTATCATCTGCTTCACTTTCAACTTCCACCACAATTCCCAAAGAGCCTATAGAGCCAGAGTTATATATACAGTGTGTGTTAAGTAAAACCAATTAAGTTATTTTAGACATACAAGTACATTGTTCATGTATAAAGCTTATAGTGCCTCTGTGTCCTACATCGTATTATTTACACACAGCTGATAATTACACCATTTTTCGAAAAAAATTTCATCCTTTGTTTCAGATAGGGTCTTCAGCCTTGAATACCAAAGCCTTAATTTACAAATTGACATAAGAATTCTTTTTTGCTTATAATGGGTTAGAAAGCTAAAGATTTAGCTTCGGTGTCAATAGACGTGACTGTCATGCTCAATGTTTTTGATTTTGTGTAGCTTCGAAAATCTTTCATATAGCACCGAGATTACCAGAAGTCTTTCTCAGGTCTATATGAAAGACTATAATAACTCCAGGTATTATAAACGGGGTTCTAACCTCTATAAGCTTTGTAGACCCTGGATATTAAACATCCATGTGCAGGTTTGAGGGCCACTACAAGACTGCATGGTAGGTTATTGGTTAGTACTGTGGCCTCGAACCTCCAGGGTTGAGGGTTCAAGTTGGGTTCGGGTCTGTGTGTGTGGAGTTTGCATGTTCTCCCTGTGATTGGTGGGTTTCAACCGAATTTTCCGGTTTTCTCCCACAGTCCAAAGACATGCAGATTAGGCTAATTGGTGTTCTCAAATTCGCCATAGTGTGTCAATGTGTGTGTGCGTGAGTGTGTGTGTGTGTGTGCATGTCTACCCTGCAATGGATTGGTGCCCTGGTTACTGGATAAGCAGTATATAAGATGAATGAATGAACATTAAATATATTAATGTATAAAATAAAGTATAAAGAATACATATCAGAAAAATACTATATAATGTTATATGGTATAAAAAAATTTTTTATGTTGGGTATATTTAATGTCATTTCTCATTACCATTCCCATATACAACTAGCGCTTAATAACCAAAACTACTAGTTTAGCACGTGTGAGACTCCATTGCCTATACACTACAGTATGTACTGTACAAGAGCAAACTAGAGAAAACGTTTATAAATCTTAGCCGGGTCACATTACAACATACTGTACTGTACATTTAAGCCCCAATAAGTATTGAATTTAACATAATTAATCTAACACCAACACACACAATATTAATGATTACAAAAATAATGACACAAAAAAAACTGTCACTCGAGGCATAATATGCGACTTAGTTTGTATCAGGATCAGCTCATTACTTGCTGGAAGTAGCGGTTTTGGAAATACAGCAGTTCAGCACCCGTGGGCTTCTGGGAAATGTAGCAGCTTTGTAACCTCTCAGCAGTGTTATAATGCAGCTTCCAAGCTGTCAAACTCTACAGCGAGTGTATATTTTACTGTGCTCCATCTCTCCAGCTGAAACCAAACTACCTGGGACTTGTCTAGGTGCCAGGCTGTGTGCCTTATTTACAACAAGAAGTTTTTGTTGTGGCTGTTGTTGAGAGTGAGATTCGGCTTACTTTTACATTTTTGTACACCGATATGCACACGTCAGGCTAGATTAGTGATTGTTAGCAGAGGACATGTTGGTTAGATTTGGCAAAGTTCCTGCTTGGAATAAAAACTCTGTGAGACCTGTTCAATTCAAAAACCGTAAAAGCGATCGACATTTACAGAAAACATCGAGCATAGTACAGTGATGAGACTCTTAGCCGCAGTAAAACATTTGAATGGTGCAAATGCTTAAAAGAAGGCCGTACGTCCTTGAATGATAATCCTGGCCCAGGTGGTTGGGGGCCACTGCAATCGCTCCTGTGAACATTCACAGAAGGGAACACCTGATCTTTGAAAGAATCAACAAATAACATGTCGCCAACCTAGACAAGAGACGCATCTGTCTATGGGAACTTTACAGACAATCATTCACAAGCAGCACTTGCACGTTACAGGACCTCAGCAGGGAGTTATTACCACGTCCTCCCTATAGTCCAGATCTCGCCCCAAGCCATTTCCACATGTTTGTGTCATTAAGGGAGTTCCTGGGAAGCCAGCGTGTCAGATGTGAAGGTCATGGTACGATGTATCCAAGCACTAGTGAAACACTGGGAAAGGTGCATCAGTCTAGTGGGGGTTATATAGAGAAATAAAGGGAGTTTTTACTCTCATTCTTACTTTTATTTTACTCTTATTTTGCGCAATCAGAAGTTCCGCTTTGACTTGAATGCCCCATACATCAATTAATCTGAACATAAATCACAATTTAAAGATCTCAGTTTCTTGCACTAGCAATGTTTGTTAAGGGCCGTGGCTTTGGAAGGAATGCAGAAGTAAAAAGTTTGCATTTGTTATTACACCCCTGGGTCAGGGGTAGCTCAGTGGTTAGGGAATTGGACTACGGTTCAGAAGATCCTAGGTTCAAACCCCACAACCACCAAGTTGCCACTGTTGGGCCCTTGAGCAAGACCCTTAACCCTCAACTGCTCAGATGTATAATGAGATAAAAATGTAAGTCGCTCTGGATAAGAGCGTCTGCCAAATGTAAATGTGTAAATGTATACACGATTTAGATTTCCAAAATTCCAGCAGGGCTTATCACAGTGATAAAAGGCTAGAGGTATAAATGCCATTTAAGACGAAAAGCAGACAGTTTCATTATGTGCACATGGGTCGGTTTCAAACCCCCAGACCTCTTCTTTGACCAAGCGCCCCTGCAGCCGCCCGGTAGCTTTTCATAATCAGTAACATCTCAGGACTCCATTTCTCTCCTCCTTGTCACTCTAACTCTTTTTTCTCTCTCTCATTCTTCTGCAACGTGAAATAGTCCATTATCTGCTCTCAGGGCTAATTGGTGTATTAACGCCGTGCTGTGGGTGACAGAGGGAGCGAGTGAGTCTCTGGATGAATATGGATGAGACAGACAGAGAGAGGGAGCGAAAGAGAGAGGTGGGGGGATAAGAGAAAGACTGAGAGGCAAATCGAGCAACAGATTGAAGCTAAAGCCACTAGGGAACACGTTGTGGAAGGAAATAGGCAAAATGGGAGACCAAGGTAAATCTTTTCAGCGGTACAAGTGGTTGAGAGCGGGATGGAAATGACGAGTGGTGAGAAAGACCGAAAACCACCCAGTAATGGCTGTTTCTTTTTTTTTTAGACGGCCTTCTCTGTATCTCTCTCTATTCCTCTCTCAGAGTCAGAGCATTTGGTGCAATTATCCACTCTCTCTGGCGCCACTGTCAGCATATAGAAATGCAAATTTTGCAGAGAATCTTTTTTTTTTTTCCAAAAGCAGACTAAGGTAATGTTTCTGTAGGAAGGCGAGGAAGACGTTAGAGTGTGTGTGTGTGTGTGTGTGTAAATGAGTTACATATGAGATTCAGTATAGCTCTATATATAGTATGTACATAAGATGTCCTTCAATCAGCTGTGAAAGCCGTAGGTGCTGAAGCCAGTTTATATTACAGAACTTCAAATAACTATTATGATTATGGAGCGTATGGGTGGTGCTAGAGCGGGTAGAGTTTCTGCCTCAAAGGTCAATCCTGAGCTCGGGTTACCACCAAATACGTACATGGCATGTACACTACACAAATCCAGTGATGGAAAGTTCACAAGACACGATGTTGTAAGTATTTCTCTCATATCCGTCTCATCCTAGATCCCTTTTTAATAGTTTGTTTTTAATAAACTTCAGCCAATATCTATTGACCACACCAGCACCATTCGTTTCAGGGAATAAAGTCCTTATTATAGATCAATAGTGTAAATATAATGTGATATTACAAGTGGTGTTGAGGCTGTGAACGTTGACCCCTACACCCTCTACCCAGCACCACACCCCCCCTCCTCCCTGGAAAAAAAAAATATAAATACTGATAACAACTATACTTCTATATTATTATTATTATTATTATTATTATTATTATATGAATATAATAATTCATGATCCACAAAGTTATTTATTAATACAATTATCAATAGTGTTACTGTACAGTACATTGTTTTGTACAGCTCATAATTATTAGCTGTTGCTTATTGTTACAGCTAGCCCCTGTAAAGTTTACAGCATTTCTGCACTATACAGTACATCTGTACAGTAAATATACAAGGTTTATATTACATTACTTACCAGTAACTTTTACACTGCTTACAGCTGGCTCCTGTAAATGTTACATAATTCCCTGTAGTATATCTGTAAATATACATGTTTTGCATTGTTTGCTATAAAACTGCAAAAACTCTACTATGTACAGTATGTGTAAAAATACTTGGTTTATATAGTTTGGTGGAAAACTGCAACAACTCTGTATATTTTAATAGATTTATTTTTACAGCACATTACTAACCTGCAAATATTTAAAATTATGTTTGCAATTATTAGCTGTTATGAGATGTTACAACTACCACCTGTATTGGCATTTTCTGTAAATATGTGTTTTTTATTGTTTGCTGTAAAACTGTAAAAGCTCTTTAGTGTAAAAAACAATAAGTTACTGTTAATCGCCAGAAGTTTTAACAGCACTTACAGTACAGGCAAATACTGTTTATTAAACTACTTTACTTAAAATGCAATTCACATTATTTATTGTTAAGCTTTACAATTATTTACTTTTTATTTACACATACTTTGCTTAGCACATACCTTCGAATATATTATTTATTTAATGTAAATATTTTCTGAAAATAGTTACAACTTACTTATTGTTTTTAACAATAATTTATTCCTACCGTTGACTTAGTACTACTTA
The DNA here is from genome assembly GCA_030014345.1 of Clarias buthupogon. Lineage (NCBI taxonomy): Eukaryota > Metazoa > Chordata > Actinopteri > Siluriformes > Clariidae > Clarias > Clarias buthupogon. The sequence continues at coordinate 32,615,272 of JAQMYK010000023.1, forward strand.
CCTTTAAATGTATTACATTACTGTATATTACATTATTTAATTTAAAATTATGTACAAGTTTTACAATTATTTACTGCAGATTACTGTCTATATGACAATAATTGTTTTACAGTGTATTACTTACCTGTAAATATTCCACATTACTATAAATATGTTAAGAATTAAATTTACAATAAACATCCTTGTAACTCAAACTGTTTTTACAAATTTTGTTTGGAAATTTTACAGAAATCTATTTGTTGCTGCAAGTATCCTACATAATGTTACTACTGTACTGTATACCTTTTTGCATACTTTTTTATAGCTATTTTACAGCTGTACTGTAAAGTTTTACAATTTACTGTAAATATTTAATATTGAACATAAAATGACTGTACAATACTGAATTGCAAATATATTACATTAGAGATCGATTGTTTTACAGTAAATTACAGTACATATTGCTTTTGTTGAACTGATGTTAATTGTTCTTAAAGAAATGTCTTTACTGATACAAGTGGATCATATTACTTTCATCCTAATATGTTTTACACTTTTATACTGAATTTTCCCCCAATTATTCACTGTAATTATTTTCTATACATTTAACATAACTGACCGTATAATACATATCTGCAAATATATCACATTGCAATATTTATTTTTCTTTAGCAGTAAATTATATATGGCACTTTGCAATATATTTTTAAACATGTAAACTGGTAACTGCTGCTGTACTTGTACATCTCACTGATTCTTTTCTTTTCAGTTCAATACCTACAAATTATATTACTGTATTCTCTAGTCTTACAGTATTTACTGTACATTTTACAGTAAATTTTTAACTGTGTAAAGTTTAACATGTTAATCACTAGTCACTAGTCATTATGTTGATTAAGGGTTAGGTCATAAATCTTATTATTTATTTAATAAGATAAGGTCATGTATTTATTTAATAATATATGTGCACACACACACACACACACACACACACACACACTCGCAAACACATTTTTTTTTTACTCATATATTTGTCTAATTTTTATGTCACTGCCTTTCCAGATAGGACAAAAAATGCCCCGAGGCCAATGAGCTGTCTTGTAGAGCTGAAGTGTTCCAGGCTCAGGGATCAAAGGTGTGTTTCCTCTCTCCTGCTCATGACAGCCAGACAGGCGAGGTGCGATTATCCTGATAAGCCGACGCTATTCTCCCCGGCTGACGGAAGCAAATCAGAGAATCAGAGACATCAGGTTCACCAGCATCTGAATCTGATTTGTCTCTCGCTCACTCACCTTCCTCTCTCTTTTCCCTCTCACTCGCAGTTCTTTTCTTTTTCTCCGGAGAGAGCAGGGTGATGTAAACGCCTCAAATCCACAGCATGCGCAATTAGTTTCAATTATCCCCACTGTCCCGCACCTGAATCTATCCCCACAACATCAGCGTGATCCGGAATAACTTGTTGATTGACAGCGAAAACTGATTGGAGCAAGGAGAGGGATGCGGAGCGTGTGTGCTAATTAGCTCGGATCGGTGTCAGATGTCACACGGTCTAGAGAAATGGCCTTACGTCAGCCGGACTGCATTAAAATTCACTCGTAGTGTATGAACACACACAGCTGCAACTAGGAGCAAAATTTCATTTGAGGTCCAATTTGCAGACGTGTGTCATAGTTAATATGTCACAACACCTCATCAGTTTAATTGTATTGCATTCGAATGGAGTAACATTATGCAGCATAATTGTGTAAAATTGAGCTAATCTCAAGGTATTATTGATAACAAGCTGAGGAGATTGTGGCCTAGTTAATGTTTTCGCAGCTAGCGGACCGATTTGGCAACCTTGTTACATACGTTTAGAAGCAGGATGCAAGCATGTAAACTTATATTTTCGTACAGTATTTACACTGCGAAAAAAGTTCAAAAAAAGATCTCTTTTAAAAAAAAACTTGTTGAATTGAGTCTGTTTAGGTCTGTCAAGGCGCTCCGCGAGTGAAACACTTGTTTCGGAGCAGTGAAAAAGATGACAGAAACCAGCAGAGAAACAGCAGAGATCTGCTCCCGGGGAAACTCCTGGAGTTTTGTTTATTAACACTTCGTAGAGAGTTGTTTATTGTGGGTCATCCAGAAAACAGAGGAATGCAATGAGGAAACCAACTAATGAAAAAACGGGCGCAGCTACATTTGACCAGGAGATGCAAACAAAGCACTTTTACAGTACTTTTACAGTAGTTGCATTTTACAAACCGAGAGTTGGCCTCATTCAATCATCATTTCTCACATACAAGATACTGTCACAGTACATTCTAACTATAGATGTTATATGATCATGTCTCCATTATAATTAGAATTTAAACATCTTTTAGCTAAGCATAACTAGAAATTACATTTATGAGTAAACCAACAGCTGCTCTAAGGTCAGTTCGGATTAGAGATTTCACAATACCAGAACTCAAATCAATGCCTTGAGAATTGAACCAACAGACTTTATAACCTTTATAATGTTTTATAACCCAAAATGCTTAAAAAAAAAATTACTTATACAAAACTCCAAAAAAAATTATTTACTTGGCAAATGTCAAAGGCTATTTCCAAAAAAGAAAAAACATGCTTAGGGTTTTGCTCTGGAGGAAGGTGAGCGATGGGTCAGCTGTCTTTGTTGAGGTCCAGAAGAAGGAAAAACCCAGATGCCTTACTTTAGCTGTTTTAGCAACTGTTGCTAGCGCTGTTATGAAATCTAATGCTGACTGATGGCATCAGCGAGCAAACAACACATGCACAGAGGCAAAAAGTCACATCAATTCCTATCTGCCCGTTCTCATTCAAGTCACATGACCACGTGTCGGATATGTATCCGATCTAGGACCACATACAAAAGTGACTCTGATCTGATCTAAAAAACGTCAGATTTGTGTGTTCAGACAGCTCTAAAACAATCAGATCTGTGTCAAGTTGGGGTACTAATCAGATTTGAGTCACTCTAGGCCGGTAATGTGAACAGAGCCGAAATGTAATAAAAATCAATCCTAATAAGGAATAAATTTGGGTCACTTTTATACATAATGTGACCATTTACATTTTAAAATCTAATTCCTGTCTTTTCTGTTGGTTACAGGATCAGAGCAATTTTCTTCCCCGATATCCGATTCACTATTTCTTAGCGGGTATTATCCTGGATGTTGGATTTGTGCTATTTCTATTGGGATCCGATCATCACTGCTGATCGGATCCTGGAATCCACTTTGCTAGCATGTTATTAGGGCATCATTGTTACTCCTGTACAGTGAATTAAAGTGACAATAAATGATCTGGGACTTCACACTGAGAGGTAAAAATGTAAAAGCAGTGAAAACAATCTTTTCAAAGCTACATAACTAGTTGTAGCCATATACTATGGCACTTTTCTTAAAAAGCAAGAAGAAATGATTAACGTGAGACATCTTTGCTGGTCTCCACTCTGTACTCAGTCCATGTTAAATACCTGCAAACATACTTTAATTTCATGATTAGCATGAAGCATGGGTTTCTCTGTCGATTACACAGGCATTATGCTTACATCTTTATTTATATTTCTTCCCAGATCAGCGATGAGATGCTCAACATCCAGGAAGATTTTTTTTTTTTTTTAAGAAAAATGAAAGCACATAGAAACCCTGTGCCTGCTCTGATTTGTGTTAATAGGTGTAATTATATTGAACTTATTACCTAATTATCTAAAGATCATGGCTTAATGAAATTATTAGCATAAAGATCAGCAAGTCTAATCTCCAAAGTGCAACAGGAGAATAATAATAATAAAAAAGGCTGGCTGGTGTTCACTGATAGACAGTAGGTGGATCTTTAAAGAAAGGGAAAAAAATCAAAGTGTGAAAGTAACCATAGTGGAGCCAAACAAATCAGGTTTTAACAGAGTGTGATTTTTTTTTTCTTTTATACAAGGCAAGCTTGATTGCATTTTTTCACACTTTGTTTTTTTCCCCCAAATAACACCACCCTGTCATGAAAAAAAGCATAATCTAATATTAAATCTGTGTTACATATTAAACGTGTATTTCTCTGAAGTTGACTTAGTTAGTTTTGTTCTTTTTAATTTTTCCTTAAATTTTTCAGAACTCATTCAGAACCACGGAGAGCTCCGTTGCTGACGCATTAAAACCGCTTTCACTTTACAAACATCAGGATGTTTGTGTTTCTTTCTAAGAAATGGAAATTGATGTCTGAATTTAGAAAGCAGAACGTGAGAATTAACCTCTGAATAAATGCATTGATAATGACCCATTTTGCTGGAGGACTTTATCCAAAGTGACTTAGGAGAAGGATTTTGCTCAAGGCTTTTTTAGGCAGGAGTATGCTCACTAACATCAAACCAAAGTCATTATTCAACATAAAATGGCCAAGAAATGAAAGATATCTCTTTAAGGAAATGTCCATAAACAAACCATTCTTACTGAGATTAAACCTTTTAACAGAGGAAATCTGAGACGTCTACGATTATTTTTCAAAAAAATATTTTATCACAGTAGCAGAAATCACAGCTCTCTATTATTGATTATTAAGTGCTTATAGGTGATACCGATATTGCTTGATGTTTAAACATCAAACACTAAAATAAAATAAAAACACTCACTCACACATTTTCTATAATGTACTGTATATCCTGTTCAGGGTCACATGGAGCTTGTAGTCTATCCCAGGGGACTTGGGACACTAGGCAGGGTGCTAATCCAAGGTGCTAATAAAATCCATAGGGAACAAATACACGCACACACACACACACTACAGATAGTTTAGAAACACAGATTATCCCACTCTATATGTCTTTGGACTGTGTGAGGAAACTGAAGTACCTGAAGTAAATCCACCAAGCATGGAGAGAACATGCAAACTCCACTCACACAGAACTGAGATGAGAATCGAACCCTTGACTCTGGAGGTGCGAGAGGGCACAGTGATTTTTGGCAAGTTTTTGTCTCTCATTTTCAGTCCAGTAGCTGTACCTGAGCAGTTTCAGAAGAAAGTTTTTTGTTTGTTAAGCTGCACAGTGCTGAATGGTTGGAGCAGATGAGAGGGGAAATAAGGTTGCTGCTGAGGTTGTTATATAAACAATCAATTTTTAAATTATATCTTTAGACACTTTGCACCTTATTGCAATAAAATATTGGTTCATATTTCATTAATTTAGTCTACATCATTTACATAATGTTATTAAATTTAATATGAAGAAATAAGGGTGTGTCAAGACTTTTACACAGTATTTTATACAGTGTGTGTGTGTGTGTTTTGTTGGTGATAGATTATATTGGTAAAATAAATCTGTGCTTTTACTAAGATCATTATTACACATAGAATAGGTTTGTTTAGAAGAGGAAAATGGGATTTAAGGCATTGGTTGCTCTTTGTTGCTTCTTAGATAATATTAATAATAATAATAATAATAATAATAATAATTGTCTCTAAACCCTCTATGTTGGACTTGTTGGCAGTGTGAGTCACTTCTGATCTTATTAAAGTCTTACAGTGCGAGTACTGCTTAAGCACTCATCCAAAAATCCTTCAGTTTCAGCCAAAAAAAAAAAAAAAACATTAGCAAAAAATCCCAATAGACAGGAAAAAAAATCTCCTATCAGAGAGTTCACTGGGATCTCACACAGTAAGCTTGAAAGGGCTGAGGAATCAGACAGTCTAAAACTGTCTTTAAGGTCAGCACCATGGACAAGACCGCTAAGCAGGACGAAGGCCAGCTGCTGTGCAAACTCAGTGTCTTTAACACCAGAGACTAATATAAATGTTAAATGAAATGTTTTCTTATGGAAAGCTTCTGAATATTTTTTTATTCACTGTTATCCATAATACATGTCTATGTGTGTTACTATGGAAACAACAACATATTAAAAAGAGTGCATTAATACCTTTAAACCTGTGATTTACAGCTGGCCTACTGCCTGTTATAGAAAATTAATCAGCACCTCTTGACAAATCAGAATAAAGATTTCAGCACAGCCATGGCATAAATAGTAATGCTGCTCATGGGCAGATATTGTTGCATTTATTCCAGACTGCTTTTTCAGTGCAATCCATGCAGCGCATGTATAACGAACACTAAAAACAGCAACAAACAGCAACCAATAAGAGTAAAACAAGAACTTCAGTGTTCAAGCTAGAGGCTACTCGGCGCTCCCTGCGGACCAGGAGATGAAGGGAAAGCTAATGAAAATTTGGCAAAAACACAAATGATTGTTTGTTTTTTTTCATGTAAAATTGGAACAAAATCACAAATAAAAACAAATACAAGAAAAACCCACATAGTTTCTAGTGATGATATTGAAAATTACTTCCCTCTAGCTTTCTTCACAGAACATGCCCTTCTTACTGGCCTTAGCTCCCTACACAGAACCTCAGCATATAACCAGCTCTGAGCTCCTTCCTTTCTTGTCCACATGTCTGAATGAGTGGGTCGGCACAAACTCGAGACATTTGAGTTCCTATAGGTTTGTTTACAAGGGGAAAATGGGATTTAAGGGATTCGGTGTGCTTTGTTGCTTCTAAGATATATAATATATAAATATTAATATATAATAATAATAATAATAATAATAATAATAATGGTGCTGTTTGTGTGCCTTTGTTGTGCTTTGTTACCAAAAATTCCAAACAGTTACAGATGTACGAGGTAAGATTTTATACGGGAAGTCAAATCAGGACTTTAATATGGTGAAGTCTTCTAGACTTATGGAAGGAGTCCTCAGTGTCAGTGCTTTGTACGAGGGGTGACCAAGTCAAGTCAAGTCAAGTGTTGAAATTTCTGGTGTAAAAGGCGTAAAACATGTGATTGAAATTTACAGAAGACTACAAGTACAGTGCAGTGACGAAGCACCCAGCTGAAGTAAAACATTTGACATAGTGCCAACATTTTAAAGAAGGACGTACATCTGTAAATGACGATCCCAGCTGTGGTTACTCAGAGCCCACTGCAGTCATGACTGCGAACGTCAAGTTTTCAAGTATTGGGCGTTCCACTTGCTGACATGTTTCCCGGAATGGCCGCAGTGGGCTCCAAGCCGCCTCAGTTGGGATCGTCATTCCGCGATCGTTGTCACTGTGCTGTACTCGAACTCTTCTGTAAATGTCTATTGCTTTTATGCCTTCATTCACCAGAAATTTGTGCTATTCTCCCGATTTGACTTGAATGCTCTTTGTACAAAGCACTGACACCACTGATACTCACCACTGAATTCAGAAATTCAAAAAACCTTACTGCATTAATGTTCTTAATATCAACCTCTGAGTTTCAGTTGCTGTTACAGAAAATTAATCAACATCTTCTGACCAATCAGAATCCAGAGTTTTACATTTTAACTGCTTTTCATATGAACAGATGAGGCTCAGAGAAGCAGACAAGCAAATAGAAAACAGAACAGAAGGCGACGACGTGGGATCGCTTTTGGAAAATATGGAGGGAATAAGTAGAGCATTATGCGTTCGAAGGAAACGGTACAGGAAGCTCGGTTTACAGATTCCAGCTGTGTGTTAACCGTCTGGTGGGTGTCAGTTTTGCTGAGGATGCCATGTCTGCCAGTAGCACACACCCCGCCCCATCACCCCCCCCCCCCAACCCCCTCTTCACATGCCGCGCAGATGAGCAGCAGTTAGAGCCTTCGCTAACGCTATTAGGGGGTCTAATGAGTTTTAATTGGGAGGAGATCTTAACTCGGAGTCCTAATTGCATCTGATTAAAGACAATATTAGTTTTAGTGCGGGTAAATTGGCTGGGACGGGGAAGGTTTTAGTGGGATCGATGTTCTCCTGGTGGAAATATTCTAACGTCCTTAAGCGCAAAAATATCACATGTGAAAAGAGGGAATGAGAGAGAGAGAGAGAGAGAGAGAACGAGAGGGAGGAAGGAAAGACGGAGGAATTAAGAGTGAAACAAGACAAGAATTGGAAATCAAGGCATATGTGTAATTGGGTTGTTTGAAATGTGAAATTTCCCCAAGCTCAGGTGTTAATGCTCAATATTCACGATTGCAACACAGAGTAAACGCCGCAACCCAGGGAAAAAAAAAAAAAGGCCTCGAAATGACTATTAAAAATTTTAAAGGCTGAAATCACAGAGGGTCTCGCTAGAGTAAGATATCTCCCGGTTCACACTTAACGCTGTTCGTCAAACACGCTCCATCAACCGGCGTGCAGAAATTTAGAAAATAACTGCGCGTAATCGGCCAATTATTTCAACGCTCCCTATCAGTCAGATCCGGAGTCTGTCATTACTGTAACATCTCTGAGTTTACTTCATGCATTTATACGGCTTAGTCGTCTTTTTTTTTTTTTCACCGTTCGTACAAAGCGATTATATGAGCGAGAAACGTGATAGAAAACCAGCACACCGACCCTTAAAAGAAAAGAAAAAAAAGGGGGAAATAATGTGTTTGGCTTTAATGCATTATGTGCATAAACACACACACACACACACACACATGGGTCTTGCATCAATTCTGTGTTCTCTTTCGAGATCCGGAGAGCCTTGCTGTGGTAATTTAAAGCCAGACACCAGAGACCATGGTAAATTATGCTTATATTAGAGCACGGCGTCGGGCTTTTACAAACCGGTGCAGTTCCTTAATTGCCGTTCTCACCTGACCAATTGCAGATTGCACTTCCCTTCCCCTCAAAACAATCTCTTCTCCCCACAATATGAGGACATAATGAGCTATGAGGTGTCCCTGGCAGCTCTCGCCGCTAGCCTGGAATGGATTTTTGCTAATATGCCAATTAGTCACAAGCTACAATTAGTGAAGAAGGGAAGAAGTGAAGATGCGCGCTCGTTCGCTCGCTCCTTCCCCTCCCTCCCCTCCCTCCCTCCCTTCCTCTCCTCCTCCTTCTCCAAAAGCCCACGTCTGTAAGCCTTAACTCTCCGACCACCACCATGCCATTACCACGCTTTTCCTTCTGTTCAGCCTGTCTTGATGAGGCTTCGTCCCACCTGCACAGCGCATTATGAGGAAAAAAAAACATTGTCTGACCGTGTGTGTGTGCATGTCTGCGAATGTGTCTACGTTTGCAACTTGGTGTCTGGTGTTCAGTTGAGCTGGGACTGGCTACTCCACAGCCAGGCGAATATGGAGTATCGGGTGGTGTAGAAACCCAAGAGAGCCAAAATTGGTTTTAAAGATACAAGCTAAAACGCAGTAGTGGTGCAAATTGGTCGTGACCGGAATGTCTGATCCTCGTCTACTGACTTCCCTCGCTCCCTCTCTCCCTCTATCTCTCAGTCCGTCCATCCGTCCGTCTGCTTCCATGGCCCCCTCGCCACTAAGCGAGCCTGACAAGCGGAGTCAATCTACATAAACACAGAGGAATAAGGGCTGCTGTCACATCTGCTGGAAGGTGATCGGCTTCGGTGTCTCATCAAGCGCTCGTTGTGGTGTGTATTAAAGGAGGAATACTACAGCTATTTTCAGCCTAATCTAGCATCTGTTGTTCCGTGTAAACTTCAAGATGTTTGCCTGAAAGCAAAACAAGTTGATTCAAAGTAATAGGCAGGAGATCCGTATAGATTTTAATGGTGGGGAATCAACCAGGCAGGAAGTTCTGTATAATACACAGTAAGTCTATTTTACATAATTGGCACCCAAACAGGTAATACTCTGCAGCACATATACAGAAAGTATGGCATGGTATATACAAAAAGGGCTGCCTAGATAACTCCCATACAGGAAGTACTGGCCAAATGATTTGCACCCATTCAAGAAGTAATGTATAGTATACAGTATACAACAAGTACTGGCTGGCTGCGATAGAGGAAGTACTACAAAGTACATCTAGGAAGTACTGACCATAATAATACAGGAAGTATCACCCAGTATATACTGTACAGGAAGTACTCTCCACATCATTGGCACCAGTACAGAAATATATTGCAGTATATATACAGGAAATACTGCCAACATCACTGGCCATCATTCAAGGAGTATTATATAGTATACTGTATACAGGAAGTACACCCCACATCACTGGCACTAATACAGGAAGTAGTACATATGGGAGGTACCTCCCACAACATTGGCATTAATACAGGAAGTATCACAAACTGTACCTGTAGTCTATACAGGAAGTACTGCCCACATCACTGGCGCTAATACAGGAAGTAGTACATAGTACATATGGGTGGTACTTCCCACAACATTGACGCTAATACGGGAAGTATCACATAGTATATACAGGAAGTACTGCCCAGAACATTGCCACTAATACAGGAAGTATCACATACCTGTAATCCATACAGGAAGTACTGCCCACAATATTTGTACTTATACAAGAGGTATAATCTACTATATACAGGAGGTACTGACTGCATCACTGACGCTAATACAGGACATATTACATAATATATACAGGAAGTACTGTCCACATCATTGGCTTTCATCCTGGAAGTACAGTGTAGAATATACAGAAACTTCTGCCCACAATATTTGTACCTATACAGGAAGTAATGCATAGTATATACAGGAAGTATTTCCTACAGGAAGTACTTCCCACAACATTGGCATTAATACAGGAAGTATCACATAGTATACACAGGAAGTACTGCCCAGGTTTTGGATGTGTGTGTACCGTAGGTGTGTAAAAATGTATCGCATCATTATTCATATAACATTCTAGCACTGATGAATGTTTCCACATTCAAGTCACGAACCTCGTGAAGTCGGTGTTCATTGTAATGTCAGTTAGAACAGAAGTGTGTGTTTTTTCTTTTCTGAGACTTGCTCTTTGGTCATGAACTGGACTGTATTAAAGCCTGGAGCTCGAGGGGTTTTCTGTCAGCTTGATTTATTAAATCGAATCGTTAAGTTGATTTCACAAAGATTCCATTAGAAGTGATTTACATTTCTATCAAATTGCAGTACAGGTGCTCGGCTCCACGTGTGTATAATAGAATAACAGATGTCGAATGGCAGTTGATCAGCGTTTAGGTGAAATTATCGCGTTCTGAAGCTTTAAATCTGTATAAATGGTCCTTTAGGACTTTAGGAACCGTTTATCAAAGGAAGGAAATTGTCACTGTGTTTTAGCGAAGCATTTTTCTCACTTTGATGGCAACTTTAGAAATGTCTGACGGGAACAAAATTACTTTTAAGTGTATTGTTCCTGTGTTGGAAATTAACCGGCGCTTTTCAGTCACAGACTCCATCAGGCAATGGAGTTTCTCCTCTGTTTATTCTGGAAGACTTTTTAAAATGAATAAGTGTTTAGTTTTCAATGGGGAGACTTTTACGGATATTATATACAGCATTTTATTAAAGGAGTCTCGAGTGTCAGTGCTTTGTTTCAGTCAGAGCTCAAAGCATGAACCGTGTTTTCTGACAAGCTGCGTATTGTCCAGTCCCGCCCCTCCCTTCACCAAAAAAAAAAAAAAAAAAAAAACATCTTACGAGGTTAAAGGATAGGAATAGGATATTGATAGAGTGATTGTTTATAGCTGTTATAACATAAGTGAGAACAGGAACGACATGATGTACATTAATTATAGCTAGAAACAGATATAATGCCATTTATTAATTGTACTCATCAGGAAAATGCTGTGGTTTAAAAGGGATGAAGCACTCTGCCATATTCTGTTAAAATAACAAAATTTGGGCTGGCAAAAGTAACTTCCTCCCACCGCACAGTTGTTGATTGTTTTTCTATAAAATCATGACACATAGTGTTTCACTCCTTACAACATTAACCCTCTGACTTCAACATCTGCCCTTATACTTCCATTCTAAATGAATTTGGAGCGAACGGTTGTCCTGTTGCAATCTCTCTCACACATACTCACACTCACACACACACACACACACACACACACACACACACCAGACAAAGTTGATAGAGATTAGGCTGAATAATGTTGCCGTATTCCTTTGAAGGCTCCAGTGATAAATGACACCGAGCCTTCTGGTACGGCTTTCGCTAATTGATGATTTATTCGTGCTTCCTTTTTTTGTTGTTGTTGTTGTTGTTGTTTTTTTTGAAGCTTTGTACATCTCAAGGTGTCGGTGCTAATGAGTGTGTACCTGAGTTTACATCTACAGAAAAATAAGTTTTCGCCTTGGCTCTTGTGAAATCAAGATGCCGTCTAATCTGAGACCTTGTGACTAATTAAGCAAGATAATTGATTTAATTTAGCAGAAGAGACGGAATGTGGAGGGGGGCGAGTGGTCAGGCACGTGTAAAAACGTGAAAGATGCTCTTTAGTGCTCTGTGGCACATGTTGAACATGTCACTATGTCTGTTCATTTATTCATGCCTCTCTCTCTCTCTCTCTCTCTTTGGCTTTCTCACTCGTTTACGGTTTTTATCTCTTTCGTTACTAATGGATACCCCCCCCCACCACACACACACACACATACACACCCACACACACGCCCCATCCCCATCTCTTGTCTGGCTAATGAAAAAATCAATTAAAAACACCTAGACGCCAAGCCTCGAGAGTCTGAGCGAGGGATGGAAATGCTTCCCGCACTCCGTTTCTCTTTCACTCTGTCTTTCTCACTTTCTTTTTTCCGTCTCACTCTCTGTCTCCTTCTCAGTTCAATTCAATTCAGGCGGCTTTTATTGGTGTGACAAATACCAGCCCTTTGGTATTTTCTTTCTTTTTTTCATCTTTTTTTTTTTTTATTCAAAGCTCGGGTTACCAAGTTTAGGAATATTAAAGAGTAATAAAAAGGGAATTGAACACGGTCGTAGAGGGTGTAAAATGAAAACCGCCGTGATTGTAAATCCATTAAACGATGGAAGTCGCAGCGTTGCGAGTTGAAAAAGGGAAAGAAATAAACCAACTGGGCGTGAGCTGGCCTTACACAACCGTCACACAAACCTAACCTTAATTTTACACCCGATTGCATTTTGTTTTCACCCCCTCTTGCATGCACGATGCAATTCTTATCTTAAATATTGAGTATTTTCAGGACTGCTGTCTCTCTCACTCACTCTTACTTTCAGTCGTTCTCTCCCTCTCTCTCTCTCTCGGGTCTGCCTCTGTCTCTCTCTCTCTCTCTCACTACTCGTTGGCACTCTACGCTGTCTGCTCCACCCGTCCGCAAGCTCCGCCCTCCTGTCTACTGGAAGTTTGGAACATGATTTACGAGAAGCCAGGATGTAATTTATATATTATTTTTTGCCTCCTGCATCCTCTCATTTATTTATTAGCTTCTCTTCCTGTCTCTGGTGGAGAGTGGGATGGGATTAGTGCAGAGCGGCCAGACCGGCAGACTGCAGACACCCGCCAGATCTGTCCCTGCCCTAATGCCATTAGAGCTGCTGCTGCTGTCCCCGAATGGAGGAGTAGTGCGGGGTGGGTGCACACACACACACACACACACACACACAGATAGAGAGAGAGAGAGAGATAGAGAATGAGAGACATCTTTTGTGAGGAAGTTCTATTGACTTATGGCAAAATAATGCTACATTAACACATAGTGCCCTTACACCCCTATACACCTCACACCCTTATACACTCAAGGCCTTATACCCCAATACCCCTATACATCTCACAACCTTATACCCCAATACCCCTATACAACTCACAACCTTATACCCCAATACCCCTATACATCTCACAACCTTATACCCCAATACCCCTATACAACTCACAACCTTATACCCAAATACCCCTATACAACTCACAGCCTTATACCCCAATACACCCCAAGGCCTTATAACCTAACATCCCTATATTGTGGGAGCCACATCAGACAGCTGCCTGGAGCATGACAGGTCCATGACAGGACCATGACAGGTCCATGCTCGATCCATGCGCGGAATGTGATCCCCCGCGATGACGCAGTTAACGATGCCCCGCCCCTTAAACGCCCCCATGCGCTTTCTAAAAAGATGGTTGCAATGCTGTATAATCCCGCCAGATGGAGCATTGACTGCTTCA
>JAQMYK010000023.1:32630355-32642372 GCA_030014345.1 Clarias buthupogon
AAATGAATAAATAGGGCTTGAATGGGCGTGTTTACTGTGAAATCTTGACACGCCTTTCTGGCAGGAGAGGGAGGGGGAACTACGCCGTCCATAGGGCAGTGGTACGCCATTCGCAGGCCATTCACACGGTCGCGGCTATTTGACGTGGCTCCCTCTGTACATCTCACACCCCTAAATACCTCATAGACTTACTGTATACCCCACACCCCTATACACCTCACAGGCTTACACTAGACACCCCTATACACCCCAGGGCCTTATAACCTAACATCCCTATACATCTCGCACCCCTAAATACCTCATAGGCTTATACACCACACCCCTATACACCTCAAAGCCTTACACACCACACCCCTATACACCTCACAGCCTTACACCTCACACCCCTATGCACCTCACAGGCTTACACCACACACCCCTATACACCCCAAGGCCTTATAGAGTAACATCCCTATAGATCTCACACCCCTAAATACCACATAGCCTTATACTCAACACCCCTAAATACCTCATAGGCTTACACACCAGACCTCTATACACCCCACAGCCTTATAGCCCACACTCCTATACACCTCACAGCCTTACACCACACACCCCTATACAGTACACCCCACACCTCTATACACCTCACACCGTTATACATCCCAAAGCCTTACACCCCACAACTCTATCTCACCCCCTATACACCTCACAGGCTTACCCCTCACAACCCTTTACACCCCACAGCCTTACACCCCACAACCCTTTACACCTCACAGCCTTATACCCCACAACCCTATACACCTTACAGGCTTATACTCCAAAATACCACACAGCGGATATACATCTGCATAAAAATTTAATTCATTCTGGAGGCGAGTTCTTTATTGTAATATTAATTTTCACATCAGAAATAATGTAAATGCTGATAATCCATTCCAAGCACCCAAAAATTTGAGTGTGTTCGCTATGTGCGAAAAATCACATAGCTTTTAAACGCACAAAGTCAAGGATGGTAACCTGGGTTGACTCTTTTAGAATGCCGGAAATGCTTAAATTTTTACAAATATACACTAATATAGAAATATTGCCAAAATAATGCTGTCTGGTTGTTCAATTAGGTGCATAAACAAGTTTCAGTTAGTCCAGAATGCAGCAGTGAGAGTCCTCACTAGAACCAGAAGATACGAGCACATCACCCTTACCTTATCTGCACTGAATTGGCTCCCTGTGAAATTCCGCATTGATTTTAAAATACTACTTTATAAAGCATTAAATGGTCTCGTGCCACAGTATCTGAGTGAACTGCTACAGTAGTGTCTCACGCTCCGTCACACCTACTTCGATCAAGGGATGCAGGCTGCTTGTCAGTACCACGTATAATATAAAACTACAGCAGGGGGCAGAGCTTTGTATTACAAAGCCCCAAAGTTATGGAATAGTCTTCCAATTAATGTTGAGGACTCGGACACAGTCTCAGTGTTTAAGTCTAGGCTAAAATCCTATTTATTTAGCCAAGCATTTTTGTAAGTAGATTTTCCTTGGGTAAAGGAGCAGATCTGGGGGACTCATGGACGAAGAGTTTTATGGTGAACTGGTATGTTTAGATGCTGTCTTCCCCACTGTCATTGATCACTCAGGTTTTACCTGAGCCTCCAATAACGAACTGGACTCTACATTAACTTGAAGACATCAACTGTTATATTGAACCTCCAGCCTCCTATACATACACACAGTATGATGCTGATCAATCCCTGCTATCTGTTATCACCCAAATGAGGATGGATTCCCTGATGAGTCCGGTTCCTCTCAAGCTTTCTTCATATTGGCATCTCAGGGAGTTTTTCCTTGCCACTGTCGTCATCGTCCTCGGCTCATCAGGGACTATCTAATCATTTTGATTCATACACATTCACATTTCATACAAACTTCCTTAATTCTTATGATTGTGTAAAGATGCTTGGCGACAATGTCAGTTGTTAAAAGCGCTTTACAAATGAAATTGAATTGAATTGAATTTATATGCCGATGCAATTTTTTTCGTAAGGGAAGGTATCTGTATGCTAAAGTTCCGCTATGCACTCTACACTTTATAGACCACTACCAGTACAACACTATATACAACAACTTTATACAATGTTATTTTTAAATCCCACGTTTTATTAAAAGAAAATATTTGTTAATAATTTATGCAAAATGAGGACATCTTTGGAGAAAGGAAGAAAGAAACGCATCAATAAATATTTTAAGAGATAGAAACATCAAGAAATAGATGCAAGGATGGATGGGCAGACACTGATGAATGGATACCCCAACAGAAACAGACGGGAAGACAGACCAACTAATATGCAGTTAGATAAACAGATGTACTGTATGGGTGGAAAGCTGGGCCAGTAGAAAGAAAGAAAACAGAAAAGATGGACTGAAGACAGACAAATAGATTGACCTACAGACAGACAGGAAATGAGACAGACAGATAAATAACAACATAACACACTACAGACAGGAAGTAAACATTTCCTGTCAACTACATATTATGGAACATATTATAAGGACACCTGCCTCTTTCTCTCTCTCTCTCTCTCTCTCTCTCTCACACACACACACACACACACACACACACGCATGAAAATGACATGCACACATGTGGATTGAGGCAGAAAACAGGCTGCTACCCTTTCATCTCAGGTGTGAATGGAACTGCCTCCAACAGTGCGCACACACACACACACACACACACACACAAACTCACACAGCAACAGAGTGGGGACACAGATGTCACTGTCAACAGCCCTCTCTCTCTCTCCCTCTCTCTCTCTGTCTCTCTGCTTTCATTTGCACTTGCTCCGGGTGTTACTGATCCGTGCAGCTTGGGTGACTGCAACAACGTGTTGCTGTCGCTCAACACATGATCCCAACCTTCCATCGAACCCGGCCCGCTGATCGGGGCGTGTAATTTGAGCCCTCTTTGAGAAAAAAAGAAAGAGAGAAAACGAGAGAGGGAGAAATCAGAGAAGATCGGGGCAGACCAGGACAGAAGTGGGCGAGAGAGAGAGAGAGAGTGAGAGAGAGAGAGAGAGAGAACAGAAGGATCAGCAATATAAGGAAATGGATATTGATATGAGAAAAAGAATGAGATGAAGCGGGACATAAAAAATGGATACATGCGCATACATCAAAACGAGAGGTTGACAGACAGATGGAGAAGCCTCGGTGTGGCTGTTTAATAGATGAAGCAGCAGGATGGTAAATATACATAGCGTTCACCTTTTTGCCCGAGCCCTGCTGCCTCAGCGTGAGGCACTCAAACATCGCCGCTTCTTTCCCGTCCCTGGCAGAAAGATCAGGCCTTGGAAATGTTCCAAAGAATCACAAGATTATTAACAATTCCTGCCTCCATGCCCATCAGTATAAAGAGCTATCCATCTTTCTCATGGAGAGAAAAAAAAGAGAGGGCAGAGTGTCTGCTTTCAAGCAGCTGACTTGCAGGAATTTCACCTTTATCACACTGAATCTGGCATGAGTTCCACGTGGAAACATCGAGATTTTAGGGTCGAGTGCTATAAATACATTACGCATCATGTTGGTATAGTAAAATAGTCAGTGGTGGGAATGAACTGAAGTTATTGTTACCACTGCAACAGCAAGTGCTGAGGGGTTTTATTTCTCTTATTAAACATCATTTATCCTTAAATGTCACTTTTTTTTCCTATTTGTTAATCACATGAAATGCCAACTCATACATTTAATGCATTCACAGTTTAACATTTACTGTAATAGGGGCACTGGTGGCTCAATGATAGATGTTTTGCCTGCCATGCGGAAGGCCCAGGTTTGATTCCCAGTGAGTTCCCAAACCCATCAATAAATATTTTAAGAGATAGAAACATCAAGAAATGGATCTAAGGATGGATGGGCAGACACTGATGAATGGATACCCCAACAGAAACAGACGGGAAGACAGACGAACTAATATGCAGTTAGATAAACAGATGTATGGGTGGAAAGCTGGGCCAGTAGAAAGTGCGGAAGGCCCAGGTTCGATTCCCAGTGAGTTCCCAAACCCCAGCCACTGGATGCAGTGCCGGTCCCAAGCCGGCATCCTGCGTAAAACCTGTGCCAAGCTTGTATGTGCAGACTGGATGGTCCACTATGGAGACCCCTTGCTGGGAGCACCGGAAAGACCAACAACAACAGTTTAGCATTAAAACCACTGCAGACCAGAAACATCCCACAAGACCTTCAGTTTTGGAGTTGCTCTGACTCATCACATCACCCATCAGAATTTGTCTCTTGCCATAGGAACTACAGTTATATCTCATTACAGTGGCACCTGGAAGTATACAGTACTTTGAATATGTTGTTGGAAACAGAAAAAACAGGCATGCGTCAGGATTTGAGAAACTTTGAAAAGGGCCAGTCCTTGTTGGATGTTTCCAGTCTGTAGTGGTCAGGACCTACCAAAAATGCCCCAAAGAAGAAAAATCAGTGACCTGATGACAGGGTCATGGGTGGCGAAGGCTGGCCGGTGTAGTCCGATCCAACAGAAGAGTTACAGTAACTTAAATTGTTTAAAAGTTTAATGCTGGTTCCAGTAGAAAGGTGTCAGTATACACAGTGCATCACTGTTTTAGAGGCAAAAGTGGGGACCTTCCCAATATTAGGGTGGTCATAATGTCATGGCTGATCGGTATAGGTTACAACAGCTAGAAACCGTTGTTTCTTCACCAGTCTCCCATTTCTTTCTCTTATAGTTAAACATTGCAGCTTGTCATGTTACTGTCAAACCTCAAAATAAAAACAAGCTAATGGTCCTTAAGATGTCGTAAAACTTACATAGAAGTAAAAGTTACGTAAAGCATTATCTCTTAGTTTAACAAAGCTCTGACACTGGAAACTCCTTTGATAAATGTTAAGCAAACATCTACTTACAGAAACCTTCCCCATGATTGTACATAAGCCTTAAAAAACATATTATTATTGGTCTGAGGAAGCTTTTCCACATTTCTGAATTGAAATTCTTCACAATTCTTAACAGCCCTTAATCATCTACAAAATGTTCCACTCATCATCTATAACGCTGTGTCGTGGGGGCCCGGAGCCTATTCCAGGAGACTTAGGGCATAAGGCAGGGTACACCCTGGACAGTGTGCCAATCCATCGCAGGGCAACAAAATGTTCCAGTGGACCTAAATTACCTTATAATGTGCTTTTAAATCTTTTTTGAACTGTCACAAACTGTCTATGAACTTTCATGACTTACCTACAGAAAACATACAACGCCTCATGACCGCTACTAATTCTCTCAAATCCTCTACAATTTGTACAACTTTTTTGGTCATGACCAAAATAGAAGCCTGGAGTTTTATTTTCAGATCACCTGAACATTTCTTTTTATTACAATTAGTTAAGCATTGGTGGTTCACAGTGGTAGAATTCCAGCCTGCCACTTGTGAGACCTGGGTTCGATTTCTGGCCAAGGTGTTACTACTATATCTTAAGTCATTTCACTCTGGAATTAATAAAGTTCTTTGAAACTAAAATGGATCCAGCTGGTGCACAATTTTAACACCTTCTGTCTTAACATAGCTAGCAGAAAACATATACTTAGCCAACAGTCTGAGGTGAAGCCTAAACTTAAGTGGACTACATTTTAGTAGAAGTAATAATACATAGTGTACTACAGTACATACTGTATCAATTTGAAATGCAGCCACTCAGACAAGTGAGCTAGTGCCCCACTATCCAGCTACGTCAGCGAATCATCTCCATCATTCAACCAAAGTTGCGATGTGATCGCGAGAGCAGTTCAGTTTAGCCTTTGTTCGTCACATATTCATTACTGCACAGTGAAATTCTTTATACTTCACATATCCCAGCTTTTGAGCGCAGGGTCAGCCATTTGATGGCACCCCCAAAGCAGACAGAGTTAAGGGCCTTGCTCAAGGGCCCAACAGCAGCAACCTGGTGGAGCTGGGGCTCGAACTGCTGACCTCCCGATCAGTTACTCAGAGCCTTAATACACCAAGCCACCACGGATGTTTGTAGCTGGACTATAGTTTCAATTGTGAGTTGAAACCATGACAGTTGTAAAGGTTCATAGTTAAATATTAGGAACAATTGCAGGAAGTAACCATATTTTTGGATTCTATAATCATTACAAAGAGACATGAACCAACAGATTTGTCTTTTCCTTCCGAACCATTGTACTGAACTCTGACCACCTTCCTGACACTCCACTACCTAGAATTTCCAACAATCTCAAGATTGTACTAGTTCAGGATCAAGTTCATAAATGTGGGAAAGCCTCTCTTAGACACATGGAGTGGTTTTAGTGCTCATCACTTTCTGACCGATCGGGTTTGAGAATCTGATAGCACATAAAGGTATAAAGAGAAACACCTCTCCCTTTTTGCCTACCTATAATTTGAAATCTGTAAAGACGGCCATGTTTAGAGCAGATTTCAGTTCCAGATTAACTGAAACCTACAGTACATTATGCTGCGTGCTGGACCTGAGAATATTTTACTTGCTGCGGTGTTTATTTTGGGCAAATCCAAAAAGCCTGGGCTCATAACAGAGGGCAGGGAGGCAGAGTGAAACAAGGCTCATCTATAATCAGTGTCTGGGAGAAAAACCTGAGAGGAAACATGATGAGCACAAAAATATAGAAGTGTGTGGAGAAAGACAGCTAAGGAGGAAAAAGTCATGACAAAAAGAAAATACACAAACTAATAGGATGTAAAACTGGGGAAAACAATAAGTAAGGAGTTCATCCATTTAATGAAACTTTAACCATGCTAAAGGTTGATAATTTCCCTAAAACTGCATATTATAAAATGTTGGATTTCTCGTATACAACAGCAATTTGCATTTGTTTTTATTAATAATAGGCTGACACACCACAGTTACATTAAAATAAGGTATTGCTGATATCCCTAAAGCTACAAAGAATTGTTTCTTGCCCTAAAAAAAATGTCTTCTTGGTTCCTCCGTCCTGTAGATGTCTTGAAAGTTGCACCAATAGGTTAAAAGACCAAACACCGGAGACTCAATTAACGTTAAATAGACAACACCTTAGGCAAAACATCACTCTATAGGCAATCAGTCATTACCTTCTGACCAATCAGAATCAAGCATTAAACATCTCAGTGATAAAATATCTGTTCATTAGTTTTTATCATTCTTAAGTTATATCTGTATATTTCTATAAGAGTGTCTTGGAAATATAATATTTCAACTGGGATCGCTATTTGAATTACGCAAAAAACATTGCGGCTGTCATCCTAGGAGCAAATTTATTTATTTATTTATTTTTTAAGCTGCATAATCTCCTAAATAATATCTGAAAAGTGAAATGTAAGTAGAGAAGCAACTTCAGATGGAAAGCGGAGATTTCCGGAGCAGAGTGTCCGTGAAGTTCGATGCGGTACACAACATTTCCACGTTTCTATTTCCGTATTCTTGTGTCGCTGGTCTGGAAAACCCAACATGATGTAGTAGTGGAGAAAGTCTGTGATGCTATATCAGCTCTCAGCCACTGCTACTTCCAGCTTCAATTTCTCTCTCGCCAGGCTGAATCCTGAGCTTCATCTTCGGGCACTAATCAGGTGTAGTGGGAAATCAGTCGCGGTTGCCTTATGGCGGCGAACGTTGCCACAGGCACGATGAGGTGCACATCAGTCATGCCGGATTGGATGCACGGCTAGTGGAGATTTTCTGAATATGGTCTGGATTGGTGCGTCTCGGAGCGATTGTTATCAATCAGTATTGCTCAGGTTACCGTTACTGCCCAGACCTTACATTCTAGGCTCTCTCTGCTTTATTTATTTTTTTCTATTTATTCTATTTTTTTTATTGGAGAACTGATTAAAAATATGAGTAATGTATGATAAAATGGAGTGGTTCTAGTTTGTATGGATTAGGTTCTAAATGATGGTGGATTTTGGTCGAATTTTTCGGCGGTCAATTTCCACGAATGGGTGAATCTAGGGTGGTATGGACCCTTACTGCGGACAACTGCTAAATCGTTTAGCGGTACGCAGCAAAGCAAAAACCAAGTACCAGGAAGAGGGGATAGTAGCTGCATGCCAAAACCCACGTTCATAACCAGTCACTTAAACACTTTGAGCAAGAAAACATCTGATAAAGTCTGTCATCTTAACCAATATGCTATATCCACAAGAATCACTTCTAAATCATTTCAAATTACCTCTGAATCCGTCTATGTTGTTCTGTTCAGGGCTAATGCAAGCTACAAAGCTAACTAGCTTCTAACACAAGGCTGAATCCCAAATCCCTCTCTAACTCTTGATCAAGGGCACTACTTGGTGTGTGAAACAAGTGATTTGACTTCCTATGTAGCACACTAGCTTTCTATTTTACGCTATTAGGGATTCAACCTCAGAACTGTTAGGTTTGTTTTTGCCTTTCTGTTTTTGGAAAAAAGTTAGTAGGGTGATATTCTAAAGCAGAAGAAGTCAGCTCATGAAGGGACATTTATGAGATTTACAGGACTGTTGATGATATAATCGGGAGTCAAGCTGGCAACCCGACACTGTAACTGTAACCACAGAAACTACGAATATGCTGTATATCTGTCGTCCGGTGTGCCAGGCGGCACATAGATGTACAGTACGTACCACCACCATCATGGTTTATTCTCCTCACTTTATGACAACATACAGTAGTATCTGTAAGAATTTTAAACTACTTTTAGTTTAAAATTCTTACAGATACTTAGCTGTTTTTAGTCCCCCCCCCCCCCCGATTTTCTCCCTAATTTAGTCGCCACTCGGAGGCCCGATTATAAATAGTTCTATGTTTATGTCTATGAGCTTATCCAATCAAGAACATCGGTCTCGATCTCAGCACCTGAGGCAAAAATCACTCCGTTTCAACTCAAGCTTCGGCAGTGTCTTTTAGTGTCTTCATGCTAAAAATGGAAGAATTAACGTCTAATTAATTTATTTAAACAACGTAAAAGCAATATGCTAAGATCTATTTAGAGTTTTCTAAGTTCTCTTTTTTCATTTGATGGTGATGAAAATGATGGTGATGATGTGATCATTACCAAATTGGCATCATTTGCAAACTGAACTAATTAAGACAATATTGAATTTTGCTAAGCCATGTAATTCAAATTAAAGTACTGTGCAAATGTCTAGACCCCCCCCCCCCCACCCCTCCCCCCATTTCCTCATATTAAATTCAAATTGAATGGGGTAGATTAAATTTTAAAAAATGTTGGCAAATGTTTTACTGCGACAGGCTGCAAGGTGCCAATTTTTAAAAAAATTGGGTATTTATGTAACCTCATTTGTGCACCACTCAGCATTCAGCATCACCAGTATACTAATCACTAATCGCCTGATCATCTGTCATCATCTGCACCTGCTTCTCACTGGATCATGCCTTAAGTTAGATGTTTTTTTTTTTTTTACTTGAATGATTTATAGGTCACTGTGTGGCTTAACAAACCGAAAAACCTCCCTCAGAAACTGCTCAGGTACAGGGACTGGACTGAAAATAACAAAAGACAAATACTTGTCAAAAATGAGAGCCAGAAAAGTCCTTCAGGAAGGCTGGAGAACTGTTCCTCAAGACTACATTAAAAAAACAAGAAAGTCTGGCTCTTTGGAAGCAAAATATGAAGAAGTGATGGGGGCTCAAGACTTTTTTCACAGTACTAGGAGTTACAAGTTTTAGTCGAATGCAGTATTAAATTCAGACTCAGCCACATAAATCCTGTGGGTGCTCCAAGGCCGCCGCATGCAGTAGCAGAAATGACTGACATGTGCTTGTTATTTCTCCTACACTCCTACTTCGAAGCGCTCCATGTTCTGGGACTTTATTACAGACATCGGATCTCTGTCTTGTCCTGTGTTTCGTCACACAACATAACCACGTGGGGTAATATACAGTACGGCGTCTAGATCAAAAAGCAGAGGAAGAACTCTGCTTGAGGTTGCAACAGTACACCAGTGCGTTTCTTCGAAACCCTCAAACCCTCTGCAGTCGATAACGAAAGATATAAAATACCGGTTTTAGCAAGATTTATTGGCTTGTTCTTTTCACTCCAAAGATATACGGTGAGGAAATCGAGCCTGAATATAGACTTGGTGTGTGTTCAGTGCTGTGGAGCAATATTGACCAGAGGGGTAATATATCTTTTATTATTATTAGTATTATTATCATTGCTTTATTATTTATTATCATCAATATTTCTTGTATGAACCAGACGAACAACAAATCAAGGATATAAGAATGAAAATCAATTCCAACTACTCCTGAATTTATCACAGAATGAAAATAAACAATACTATAAACTCAATAAGCTGATTAGGAACGACAAACCCCAGGGACGAAGAGCTGCATAGGAGAAAAGAAGTTTAAACACTCAATGACACGTTCACTGAACATGTTGTACTGTAGATGTGTGTGCGCGTGTGTGTAGATTTTTTTTTTTCTCCAGGGGCTCTTAAAGAGATCTGGAGATTTTATACTCTGCTCTCCGTATACTGTAAATATCAGGACAGTGCCTGTGACGCAATAATACATTATAGTAAGATATATTTACTTTTATATCCTGCAGCATGGTTTCAAATTTTGATATTCTTTTTGAGCTGAAAATACTTATTTTTTGGAGAATTATATTTCCAAATATAAAAACAAAGTAATGATCAAAATCCTTAAAGCTTATACAGATACACATATTTCATTAACTAGACCAAATATAGTAGTTTAGAAAAGTAAAACAAAAATACTCTGCAAAAATGCTGTATTTTACTGCAATTGTTGAAATAAATAAACATTGTTTTACAGATTGTTCCTGTTTTTTAAAAAAAATAACAATTACTATTTATTAAAACTATAGAAAGAAAATAGCAATCTACGTGTTACTCATTAAAACTTGTATTACTTTTTTTTTTTTTACCTTTTTCTATTAATAAATATCCACAGATTATATACATTATTATATATTACACAATAAACATATAATATATATTTGCCATATTTAAAGACACCAAACATATTTATATTTTATAGATATTAGTTGTTATTTGACCAGAATTTGTGTGAATTCTGCTCCAAACATATAACAAATCCATATTTTTATATAAATGTTAGACGTTTTCATACTGTATAACAGTTATATAACCATTTATATTTTTGTTATAGTTTACAGATAAGAATATGTACAAAAATGGTGAATTTTTTCTTTTTAAAAATCATTACCATATAGAAAAAGTGCAAAAAAAATCTGAGTGTGAAAATGTGAAGTTGAGTGAAAGATGCAAACAAAATGATTGGGAGTGTGGATGAGCTAGCACAAAGCTACTTGTTTTTTATTTTTATTTATTTTTAAATTTTTTGCAAATATTAATTTCATTTACATTTTGAACAAGTTTTAATAACTGTTCTTTTAAATTTAACACTTGCATTCCAATTTTATTTTTTTCTTTATGTTTTTGTTTCAAAGTTTAATATTTTTGAGTTTAAGATTCCAATCATTTCTTTCCCCAGATTTTAATTAATTGTCTTCCAAATCGCATTTTCAGATATTCTTCTTCTTCTTATTATTATTATTATATAATGACAATATAATTATTATATACTTTGTCAATATTTTAACAATTTGCATTACAGATTTTAATATGATAAATTTTATGGAATTTGTTCTACATTTTAACAAAGTTTGATTCATCAGTTTTTGTATTTAGTTAAATCATTTTTGTTCCATATTAGAAAGTGCTTTTTTGAAGATTATTGATTCTTTCTGTTTCAGAACCGACTATTTTGTGATAAATAAAGATTGCAAAATATCTAAGGCTATGTTCACATTATCAGCCTAAAGTGACTTAAGTTAGATGTTTTTACCCTAATGTGACACAGAACAGTTTTTTAGAGCTGTTTTATGGAATAAAATCACTGTCAAAAATATTTGTGCGTAAAAAAAATATTTGTGTGTAATTCTGTCTTTTGTCTGAGTTGGATTCCAAAATCTACGACCACGACAGCTTACAGATACGAGATTT
>JAQMYK010000023.1:32683679-32699326 GCA_030014345.1 Clarias buthupogon
TATTTACACATTAAGTTTACTGAAAGTAAAAACAGTTGAAAGTCAGAGGACGTTTCTTTTTTTGCTGAGTATACATGAATAGTAACTTAAATGAATGAACACATACGTTGTCAGAAATATGCAAGATCAACAACGTCAAAGAAATAAACGAAAAGCGATATATAAAAGTATAGAACGTTCCGTAACTGTAGAAATAAACAACTAGATGATGTCTGGAATTCTACCTGCTCCTATACATGCCTTCATTTTTACTATGGCAACCAGTTACGCTGTGCGAGTTACGAGTAGAGCTGTGCGAGTTATAAGTAGAGCTGTGTGATATATTCACACTTTTGAATCGATTTACACTTTTTAGAATTTTTAGATAAACTTTTGAATGCTTAAACTTGCCAAATTCCTTAAAAAATATATGCAAAAGGTTTTGCAGAAAATACAAACTTTTTTTGTCTTCTGCAAATACTCACGTTTTGCAAGATTATTGCATCATCTTCTTTTTTTGAGTTTATGTGTGGTTGGTGCAATACTACCACCTACTGGACTGGAGTGTAAATCAACAAGTTACACAGTGTTTCAATGTTTTTAGATACTTTAAAAACTGTAAGAAATAAATCTGCTTACTGTAAAACAATCAGACAGTAAACATTAATTCTATGGGAGAGTCAAAAATCCCAACAGCCAAAAATTTTATTGAATCAAATCAACAGTCTACCTGCTAACCAAAATTGTAGATATGAGCAAAAATTATTTGTCCAGATCTGTATAAAATTAAAGCAGCACTCCTTTACTAAAATTCACCCAGGACTTGATTTAAGAAGAAAAAGTGAAAAAATGGAAAAAATGATTTGCCTTTATTAACGCTATCCTTCTTTGTCTTTAATCATCTTTGCATTAAAGTCATTATGTGACATCATTTGATTTCTCTATTATCTGTAACCTTCAGAAGCAGTGATGCGAGCCACTGACAATGGTGCGACTTAATAAAACGGTACATTTAAGTTCAGAACATCTGAAATGTAACGATCATTTCATATTAATTGCACTATTATAATCGTAGACTGGCTGGTTAGATAACTAACTACCGGCTTTGTGTGGGTTTAGCGGATTTGAGCTAGAACGATATCTGCCTTTGTGAAACGCTTTGCAGAGCAATTCACTATCAACTCTGGTGGAAATAAAACATCTGAAGAAAGAAATGTAGTCGCTTTTCATTTCCACTGCACACACTGGGGCACTTCACAAAAATGGATAAAAAAGGCATATTAATTGTTGATTTTAATCTAGTTGATGTGGTGGTGTTTCATTGTCGGACTCATGTAAGGAGTCTCCAGTGTCAGTGCTCTGAGTAGCAGAGGTAACGTTTCAGGATAAAGAAGTTTCTGCCTTGTGGTTTCCAGGTAATGTGACACAACCTTACCTATGTTTAACTGTACAAATATAGTATACTGATTAAATTTTTTATAATATTTTTATTATAAGAAAGAACAAACAATAAAACTGAAAACAAAAATTATAAACCTATTGTATTTTAGACTTATTCTATTATTTTTAAAGAATACATTTCTTGTTTTTTTTTGTTGCAATTATAATTTAGCTTATTTCTAAAAATAAAATTAGCAAAATTATCTGCCAACAAGAAGAACAAGAAATCTATGTTTAAAATTGTACTAAAATAGCAGTACAATCTGCAAATCAGCTTAGTAATCTTAGCTACAGTTTTATATTAAGAAATTGTAGATAAATCTGACTACATTTTTTTGTAGTGTTGTACCTTTAGAAAGTAAAGAAACTGAATATGAGGTGCCTTTTAAACTCTTTAAGGTATGCAACTGGACCAGAGTGGAGCCCAGACAGGACACATTAGCATTGTTCGTACCTCAGGGAGTGTAACGTAGCAAGTCTTCTGTCTTCTGGCACAGTTAAAGGGTGACGACTTTCAGACAAGTAAAAGAAAAGATAAAAGTAAAAATCTCAATGTCATTCTGTTATATCACTATTACCATTTTAACCTGCATTTTTAAGTGCTTGATTAACAAAAAAATATTTCTATAAATATATACTGTATGTAACTTTATATATTAGTGATATTATACAGTATATAACTAGAATACTTAGTGAAATATTATTGCAAATATTAATAATTTTATTAAATATAAAACATACATCTATTAAGCTAAACATAAAAACACTTCAAAATCCAAAAACTTTTCCTTTATTAAAAGACAAAAAAAAAAAAAAAAAAGGGTTTCCACCTAGCTGATGTGTAGGCTACTCCCCCACTTTTGCATCACTCAGTACTGTAGTTTATTAATGTAGCTCCTGTTGTTAAGATGCGACCAACTTCAACCTGCACTAGAAGCAATTCTCAGATATTTTAGATTTCCAAATTCTTAATTAAATGCTTCATTTCTCGGATAAGATTGGCGTTTTTAATTATGTTACTTATGTAATGAAATGCTTCATCTCTCGGATAGGATTGGCTATTTTAATTATTTTAATAATGTTTTTTTAATTATTTATTGGCTTTATATATTACATTATAGATTTCTAACAAATGTGCTTAATTCAGATTTGGATTAGAATATTTAGGGGATTCCTTCTAATTATTGTAAAATATATAAAATCCCAGTTGAAAGCGTGGACATGCCTTTTAATTCAATGTTTTGTTGTTTAGTGATTTATTTTTTACATTCTAGAACAATACTGGAGTTTTTTTAAAACAATGAAATAACACATATGGCATTAGATAATTAAGCAACAACAACAACAACAACAACAACAACAACAGTCAGTTGTGATTTCAAGACACGAAGGTCAGCTGTTCTGGAATAGTTGTTGCAACAGTATTGTCAAGTGCATTTGCAAAAACCATCAAGGTCATTTAGAGTTACCAGCCTCAGAAATCAGCAATTAGCATCACCTCAGATCAGAGCCATTATGAAGGCTTTACAGGGCACAAGTAGCAGACACATCTCAATATCAAAGGAGATTATTGCATATTTTGGATGCTTTCATCATTGTAGACAGCAATACAAACCAGGGAAGACCATAGAATCAAACTTTTGATATGCAGTATATGTTTAAAATGTTTATGCTGTATTGTAAGCAAATAAATAAGCAAGCAAATAAATAAAGAACCAAATGAATAAAACCTTATTTAACTAAACTATGAACTCCTCTGAAATTTTTACACCAATAGCCTATAAAGGTAATGTCTTATTTATTTATTTACTTTTATTTTCATTTCATTTTATTTAATGTTATTTCCTTTTGTTTTATGTTATTTCATTAAATTTTATTTATTATATATCTCATTTTTTTCCTCATTTCAAATGAATGAAAGATCAATTCAACACTTTAAATATTCAGTATAGCAAAGTCTGCACTATTTCTAGGTCACTATTAAACTTTAAAAAATGCAAAAAATCTCTTTTGCAAAAAAAAAGCACAGATTTTTGTCAAGATTTTCCCCCCGTTCTTGAAGCATGTGTTCAAATTTGATCAAACACATCTGTGGAGTGCCAACTCTAAGCACTAAGTTCCAAAAAAAGATCTAAAACTTCATGTATAAATGTCAAAGATCGTAATTTCATTCAATTTGAATGGGGTTCTAAGACTTTCAGACATTTGAACGTATATAAATCTGCACTTAAAAATAAAGAAAAGAAAAAAACAGAAGAGTTATAAAGTATCGTGGACAAATGCTGAAATCATACGGGGTATTGCCTTAGTGGCCACGCATGACCTCGGGCTGAAATCAGTAGATTTGGATCTCTCTCTCTCTCTCTCTCTCTCTCTCTCTCTCTCTCTCTCTCTCTCACACACACACACACACACACACACACACACACACAAATTGCCACGGTGCTAACGTGCGCACATGTCTAATAGAGTTAGTATTTAAGCCAGAATGCATACACAAACTTCACAAAACATGTGCACACACACACACACACACACACACACTGCACAGAATGAAAGCTACCCCAGCTTATATTCTCTTTCCTTCTTCTCCCTCTCTGAGACTTGGTTTAATATCCTCTGCTAGTTTTTCTGTCTCACTTTTACAATAAAATTGATAGTGACAGCACACACACAAAACACACACACGCAGGCACACACATACACGCTGCGCCGTAGCTTCATGCCTGCCTGCAGCTTTACTGGGTGGGTGGGGGCAGAGAGGTTCCAGGCAGCAATATTAAACCATCAATCACCCCCCAAATTAGGGCCGTTTTACGTCAAATGAGCAGCAACGCCACCCCCACCCTCAGGTACAGCTCCCATAATCCACCCTGCACCGTCTCAGCCCTCCACACACACACACACACACACTGAGAGCTACACAGGCTCTGATCATTGCAATTATCAGCATGAATAATCAGAACAAATCGTTCGTTATCTGAGCCGGGTGGTTTGTTTCACATCTGACAGATAGCAGTGACATGCAACCAATCAACGTCATACAAAAAGCGAACCATCGGTGCTGCTTATAAATTATACAGATGAACATGGTGCGATGCTTCTGCTATTAAAGGCGCGGTTTGCGTTTTTTTTCTTTTTATTCTTTCATTAATTAAAAAAAATCATTTCCAGGTCTCTAATTTCACTGATCCCCTACTCATCTGATTATTATTATTATTTATTTAATTTTTTTTATGAAATGCATTTCTTCATTTCAGGATTTTTCAGCATTTTTCTGGCCCTGAAATTAGCCCCGCCTCTTGAAACAGAGACTCTAGAAAAGTGGGTGGGGTAAGATGAATGAATGAAGGGTGGCAGCTGAACTACAGTCATGCGGAGCCATGAGAACTACATGACTCGACTCGTCTTTAAGGTGCACCGTATCCCACAATGCAATAGGTCTATGACTGTTAAAGTGCACATGAATTATAGTTACTATACTGTATATTAAATGCCGAATAAAATAATCAAGTCTAAGTTTAATAATATTACAAATGTTATTCTTTTTTTTTTCCTATAAAAGTTTTTCCTTTGTACATGTCTGGATGATGTGTTATACGAAAAGAAGAAAAAGAGTTATTTACTGCATGCTAGTTAGCTAGTTGTTAATTGTAACTAACTGAACATCACATAATTTGATAAAAACGTCAATTAAAGCAGGTGAATGTCATTCTAAAGAAACTCCGCCCACAAGTGGAGGTGAAGGTCACGTGACAGTAAAAGGCAGGGCTCCGCCTAACGGCCCACAATGGCAGCTTGGTGGAGCTAATACTTAACCCTCTGCTCTAACGCTACTATTTTTTTTTTTTTAATCTAGGACTAGAACTAGAACTGTTTCTATAGACATGACATATCTCCCATAATCACTCCCTCTGCTCAGACAAGAATGATTAGTGCAGCTGACCCCATGGCGGCAATACACTACATCGTTTTCCCCAATTTTTGTCTTTTACATATCCGTTATCTTTCGACCGGAAACCACTCTTCAAGTGGAAACCAGACCAGTATGAAATGTGCCGTATGAATAAAACTTTGATTGATAATTCATGACAAGAAAAAGCTGAAGGAAAGAAAAAAACACATCTGTGACATCAATGAGCCGGTAAAGCCATTAACAAGAAGGAAAAGAAATAAAAATGGGGAGAGCGAGAGAGAAGGAGAAGAAATGAGCCATTGAAATGCATCCGTCCCAATTAGCAACATCAGGGAAAAACAGAGTGCACATCATCTCCTATTAACACTGTTTGCTGACTTGAAGACAAAGAAATGATGGACGGCGTTTCAATTACAGCTTATTTGTCCAGTTTGGAGACACTCGAGGCACATCAGAGAGTATTCTTTTAGAACAGAGAACAAAAATACCAGATTCTGATTGATTCTGCTTTGTAGTGGAGCAACCAAGCACAAACAGGTCTCGAGAGGCTTTATAGGCCCTTAATGAATCACCTTTGGTGAAAATATGGGCAGAAAGAAAGAAGTATGTACCTGTTTGTGTACCAAACTATACGTTCATTCATTCATTCATTCATTCATTTTCTATAGTGCTTTTCCTGTACAGGGCACACGGCAGCATACATGTACATGTACATACTGGATGGGGGGGCCAATCCATCGCAGCGCTCACAAGCACACATGCTCACACTAGAGGCAATTTGGAATGGCCATATGGCTACTTTGCATGTCTTCAGACTAAGGATCCTAAGGAATCCCACCAAGCACAGGGAGAACACGAAAGCTCCTCGCACACAGATCCTAAGGTGGGAACCGAACCCTCTGGCCTGATGGTGCGAGGCCACAGTGCTAACCACTACGCCACTGTTCTCTAGACATAACAGGATTTCACTGTTATATCCCCATTGTCTGGTGGCACAGTGGCTTGCATCTCCAGGGTCCAGGTTTGATTCCCACCTCTTTGTGCATGGAGTTTTCATGTTCTCCCCGTGTTTGGAAGCTTTCCTCTGGGTACTCTGATTTCCTCCCACAGTCCAAAGACATGCAGATTAGGTTAAATGGCCCGTCCACATTGGCCAATATTCCTGTGGGTTATCAATATCTGTTTTGGAACAACCTCCCAGTCGTAACATTTTTGTACAAATGACAACCTTTTCAATGCATTACAGAATTTCTGTCAACACCATCAGACGTTAAAAGATGTATTTAAATTATATTCATTTTTTTATTAATATTAAAATAAATTATATTAATGTTTTTTGTAACTGCCATGTAATTATTTCCCAATTCAATGCAGCACCTTTTAATAGCATTTAATTATAATAAATGCTGAAAATCCAACTGGCTTCCTCTAATTTATTATGAAAAATCCATCTTTGCTTTTATCCAAAAGCAGAAAAGTAGTAGTCCTGTTAATAAAATCTTAATGTTAAGAAACGCAATATTTTATTAGAAATACACTATTTTGGGAAAAATTTACATAAAAAATAAATACTTTCACGTCGCGCACCTGTGATGGGTATGCGGCCTAAACCTGTTATCGCTTCTCGCTCATTCCAGAGGCTCCCTACATAGGCGGCCCACTCTTCTGCAGGTGTGCGAAGGGGCGGGGCTGCCAGGTCAGGCCGGTTAGCAATAATCAACATTAACGGACCTCAGGCCCTCTCCACATCATAAAAGCAAAGCGCAGAGTTTGATCAAGGGTCTGGGGTCCAGAAATAAAGCAAAGAGTCGTGCGGAGGAGCTAAGAGAGTGGCACACGAGCGGGGAGATGTTATGCCCCCAGAGACTTTAAAGGCCAGAGCAGAATGTTGCCCTTTTGATCTCTGTGATGAGGACAGCGCAGAAAAAAACTGCTCGAGCTCCCGCGGCACCTTAACTCCCGTTCAGAGCCCTCCTTTGCGTCTCCGTTGACGAAAAAGAAAAGGTCACTAGCATGATCGTGTTAGGGCCCATGATCCCACCTGGGAAAGGCGACCAGCCAACGAATGTCAAGAAAGGACTCCTCCCTGTGGTCCCGCCCAGAGGGAGCTGGGAGGGGCCAGTCTTGGCCCATGTCAGCAGGAGGAGTCGTCGTCAGTGTGCATGCAGGAGCGCTTCCTCCGCATGCTCCATCCTGCCACTCTGCCCATCACCACCTTTCACCAGCCGTGTGCCCGCATGCCAGCTGGGCACTGCCACCGGACCTGCACCTGCACACTTCACTTCTTTTTTCCCCTTTTTGTCCATCCTCCCTCCTTTAACCCTTTTCTTCCCCATTTTACCTGTAAGATCTTGCCAGGGTCCATGTGTCTGTGGTGCCACCCGTGCAAAAAGATCAAACCCGTGACAGTGGTGGAGAATGCAGTCACGGAGGCAACCGCCACAGACCTTGGGGTGAGTCGGGAAAGCTGCCCAGCCAACAAACGTTAAGAAAGGACTCCTGCCTCTGAAAATAGTGTTACGATCTGGGGTTGCTTCAGTTGGTCTAGTGTCAGCAATGTTATGTGGCAATAAAATGAAGTCAGCTGACGACCTGAATGTACTGAATGACCAAGTTATCACGTCTATGGAATTTTACCTCCCTCATGGCACGCGATTCTATGTGGAAAGAGTGATTCTGAAGAAGATTACAGAGTAATCTTTGCGATTTTTGGGGGGTCAGACAGGGTATGCCTATAAACATTTTCATAATCTTAATATCACTTTCAATTCATAGTCTTGGAAAAAATGAGAAACTTCAGTGTGACTGGTTGCCTGGAAAGCATGTCCAGAGATAGATCCTAAATTCAGTCCTTGCTGTTTCCTATTTGCTACAGTAGGTAAGTGTCTCCTGTTAAACCACAGCTACCAGTCAGTGAAGGGAGAGCCTAACACCTTTTTTACACACAACCTATCGATGTAACAAATCGATTGGGAAAATGTAATGACGTGTTCTCTGTCTTACTCTGGCATTAACTACAGCCTTCAGCTTTTCAGATCAATAACTCGGATCATCTTTACTTTCAATGATGCTCGGCGTCAGGTCGAAGAGTCTGCTAATGGCTGAATCTGTGGGAATAACTAAAGCTAGAGAAATGTTAAGGTTAGTTAGTGTATTCATTCCATTAAAATATTTGGTAATAAACAAAATGTTGCAGCAATGTTAGCTCCACCTTCTTTACAGTGATTGGTAAAGGTACCAGTTAGTAGCATTTAGCTAGCAAACATAGCTAAAAGTTACTGATACTTTCCCAAAATGTATTTTATTAAAACGTCTCATCGCAAAGCAGTTATTCCTCTTAGATGAGTCAGATTTGTTAGCAAACATGTTATACCTTTTATCCATTTCTAGTTACAACAAAGGAGCAACAGTGGCGTAGCGTTTTGCACTGT
Source organism: Clarias buthupogon (assembly GCA_030014345.1). Classification (NCBI taxonomy): domain Eukaryota; kingdom Metazoa; phylum Chordata; class Actinopteri; order Siluriformes; family Clariidae; genus Clarias; species Clarias buthupogon. The sequence continues at coordinate 32,692,446 of JAQMYK010000023.1, forward strand.
GGTCTTGAGCCCCCAATGGGCAAGGGTTCGATTTCTGCCTCTCGGACTGTGTGTTTGCATCTCCCTATGCTTGGTGGGCTACCTCTGGGTATTCCGGTTTCCTCCCACATTCATTCCCTCACCATACTCATGTTGTTGTATGTCCTTCAGGTGCTCCCAGCAAGGACCATCCGATCTGCACACAAGCTTACAATGTAAAAATTGGTACCAACCTCAGCAGCAAACTCATTTCCCCTCTAGTCTGTTCCAACCTCTTAGCATTTAGCGTCACCAGTATAACTAATCACCTGATCATTTGTCATCATCTGCACCTGTTTCTCACTGGTTCATGGCGCTCACTGGAGTGCCAAAAAAGTCCTTTAGGAAGGCTGAAAAACTATTCCTCAAAATAACATTAAAATACAAGAAAGTCTGGCCCTGTGGAAGAAATGGGGGTGGGTTATGACGGTAGTGTGATGATTATGGGAATCTTTTAGGGGATCCATGTGTGCCTGTGTGAATCCCAGTGGCGTTCTGGATTTTCTTCTCTTTGGGGAAGTCTGAGTGAAAAGAGTCAATCATGAGTTTTCATGCATACATACTCTGTGATTTGTGAAACATCTCTGGGGGAAGCCCTAAGGCTGTGTTGCAGCTCCTGAACTCCCATAAGTGTTTTGCGTAAGTAGACTTTCTTGCTTCGCTTTGATGAGTAACAGAAAACATGGAGCTAGCTATTTATAATGCGTGGTGTTGATGGGATTTACTTGTGCTCCTCTCCAGACTCTTGCCTGAAAGTTTTTCGCTTAGGTTTGTGATGTGAGTGCTTGCACTGACTGCATTCCTAAGAAATGCACATCTTGTGGTTAAAAATCTTCTTATGCAAGAATGCCTCCTATTATGATACTGTATACCATACTGTACATACAAATAAAACGGTGCTGTTCTGTGCTGCAGCAACATGCTGGCATTGTGGTTAGCACTGTGGCCTCACACCTCCAGGGTCGGGGGTTTGCGTTCCACAGTTCTGTGTGTTTGGAGTGTTCACAGTGCTCTGTGCCTGGTGGGTTTCCTCTGACAGTTCAAAGTCTAGGGCTAATTGTGTTTCCGAATTGCCCAGAGTATGTGTGTGAGTGAGTGTATGACTGTGTGCATTGTCTTGCCCTGCGATAGCCTGGCACCCCTGAGTCCCCTGGATAGGATCCAAGCCTCCCGTGACCCTGAAGAGAATAAGCGCTATAGTGAATGAGTGAGAGCGAGTTATTTGCTGCACAAGTCTTTCTACAAATGGAAAGGCATTAATAGAAATAACAAATTTAAATGTAAACGTACACTAACTCTGCCCACAAACTGATCGCATAAACTGAGTGCGCATTTGAAACTTGAATTTACTATAAAAATAGAGTAGCCAACTTCTATAATCTATAGGAAGATGCTATATAAAGAGTAGTAAATATAGTAAGAGTGTGGTTCCATTTATCCATCTAGGAACCTATGTAGTCTAACTAGGGACCGTGGAGGCCAGTGGTGACCATTGTATTTATTCCCATTTTTAAAACCGTGATACAGTAGGACACACACTCATTCCCACACAACGGGCCATTTAGCTTAATCTGCACGTCTTTGGACCGTGGGAGGAAACTGGAGTACCCAGAGGAAACCCAACAAGCACAGAGAGAACATGCAAACTCCACACACACACACACACAGACCCCGAGGCGGGAACCGAATCCGGACCCTGGAGGTGCGGTGTGACAGCAATGACCACTAAACCACCATGACGCCAAAAGTGTGGTTGTGTCGTAATAATCCAGAGCACCTAATTAAATTGTTTATTAAATTGTTAGCACCTAATTAAGTCTTGTTCAATATTACTGTATAAAACACACTAAAACTGTTTTATTAAGTTTGCGTAACTGCTCAGCATCTGAGCTGAGTTCTGGCACAAGCTTTTGATGAGGACTGTGTGAGTGTGTGTGTGTGTGTGTGTGTGTGTGTGTGTTCGAGGACGATCGTGACTTGAGATGCTCTGTTGCTTCTCATTTAAGTGCGGCATTCATTTTTAGGACATTGCCAGAGCATGGAGTTAGTGCTGGGGGGGAACAGAGCACGACTACAGGCACACATTGCACTAGCTGGCTTCATGTTATTACCCAAGACGAGGCGCGGGATCGATTTCGACTCCATGTACGATTTTGATGGAATGTTTGAAAATATGTTTCATTACATCACCTCATTTAGGGTCTTTCTCTCTTTCTTTTTAAAGCTTTGTTTCAACAAGTATGTGAATGCACACTCACACACACACACACCAGCCCTAGAATTGACTCTTGCTCTGTAAACACAGCGTGAGCTCTCGTTCGGTTATGTTATGTGAGCGAAATGAACATCTTGTAAACCTCCTCCTTTTGGTCATACTCATCTCTCTCTCTCTTTCTCTCTCTCTATTTTCATTAAAATGAGAGTTAATTTTGCTGCCTTTATGTTCTGTTGCAGTACAGCATAGAAGTGTGTGTGTTTCTAGAGAGAATGAAGCCAGCCTCTTGCTAAACCCCAAAAGCCTCAGCTTTAGCAAAACACCGAGAGCGTCCTGGACTAGCGTTTCTGCTGAATGTGAAATGAGCAAAAGGAAGTGGGAACTACAACAATTACGACAAAAACGAGGCCTTAAACGGCCCACCGCTGAGCACCAGCATGGTCTGGGGCGGCGCTTTAATAATGCACAGTGCTTAAGACAGGCTCAGTCTTTCTTACATAAAAGTACTAATTGTGCCCATTAGCATTTAGGCTGCAGTGAAGTGCCGTGTTTATGGCTTCGCGAAGCCTAATTAGAGAACTCGCTCCACCGTGCTTATTCAAGTCCTGAAACCAAAAATAGGAGCGGATCGACCGAAGTGAGGGCGTTAATCAAATCAACGATTCACACCGGGACCGTGTTTTGCTTCCTTCTCACAATTTGCACTCATTATTTTACGCAGCGAACGTGACAAATCGGAAACGAACGTGCCGGTCTGGGTGAGTGAATCCGTGCGCGTCCGTCCTACCTCGAGCTTCCTTCTTCACCCTGTACACACATCTGATGCAAGACGATTGCAAAAGGTGATGTCCCTTTCCACCAGGAAATATCTGGGATCAGCCAAGACGTGACAGGACGAGTCTGATTAACTTCTGGAGAGAGAAATAAAGAAAACAACAACTGATTATTTTATTGTGCTGTAAAATAAGTGAGGAATTTAATTTTTTATTTGTCAATGTTTCACATCATTAAATGCAACTACAAACGGTATTATGTTGTTGTTTAATAAATTTAAAAACTGCAATCATTAACAAATTCCTGAAGATGTGGTTTAGTCTTTACATACGGAGGCCCACGTCATATTTCTTTTCTAATTTATGCAGTTGTTTTACTAAATCATGCATTCAAATGAGCAAACATACAAAATAAAAAAACAATGTTAAATGTTTAAAGCATGTGCACAATCCAACAGAAATTTTTATGTTTTCAAAACTTTGAAAGCGTTGAAGTTCATGCAGGAAATGTTCATCCAGATGTTGATGATTGCATGATTATGGTGAACGAATGCCTCTAACCTAATGTTGCAAAAACAACTTTAAAACAATATTAATATCAAACCGATGGCGAGACAAAATCCCTCCGGTTATAGACCTCCACAATGACCACTAGGGGGCACACTACTGAGGCTAGTGAATGAGCGTCATGTACATACTGTAACAACACTCGTTGTAATGTACCTCAAGCACCTCATGATACATCTCGTAGTAATATTTCTCAAAGAAAATGACAGCACTAAGAGAAGCTTGGCCTGAGGTACAGACGCTGTGTGCGGAAAGCTGTCGTTTCCATTCCAGCTTCTGATCAGAATTCTAAACCCTGCTAGAAACTTAAGGCATCATGGATGTGGTCGGACGCTGTGTGAATGGATGTTAATCGTCATAAACGCTACAAATAAGGGTTATAGTGTGATTGTTTTGATATTGTGTTTGCAACACGGGGTGCCAATCCACTGCAAGATACACACACTCACATGCTCATTTACACATAATTTGGAAATGTTAATCAGACTCATCTGCTTGTCTTTGGACTGTAGGAGGAAAGCGGAGTACCCGGAGGAAACCCACCAAGCAGGGGGAGAACATGCAAACTCCATGCACACAGAGACGGGAATCAAACCTGGTCGGGAATAGAACCTGTAGGTGCAAGGCTACGGTGCTAACCACTAAGCCCCAGTCCGGCCTTAAAGTCATTCTCAAAACAGTCAAAAACAACATTGTTTTTCGTGAGATGTAAATGGAACAAATGTTACACTACGTCGTCTGTGCTAGACTAATGTAGCTAACAACTCTGTCGTGGCCGCCCACCTTGGACGACCTGAAAGCGTTACTTTTCATTTGTGCCTTTTATTATCATAATCATTTTGTTTTGTTGATGATTTTCACGTTTGCACACACATACTGTCTATTTCTTTTCCCAAGACTAAGTCCAAACGACGGCTCAGCAGCAGTGAGAACATAAATCTGTGTAGTCAGGACGACCACATTGAACAAATACTGTATGTGCATAATTTGCATATGTATGCGGTTTTAAGTGAGTTAATTAAGGCGACTCCAAAAGAAGAGCCGAGTCGATTGCTATCAATAAAGCATTAAGGTCCTAATCATTCTGTCTTCTCCTCATTTATTCGTCATCTAAAGCGACACAGAAGTGAGCAACGAAAAAGAGAGAGAGAGATAGAGACAGAGAGGAGGGTTTGTCCATATGTGTGTGTGTGTGTGTGTGTGTCTGTCTGTGACCTCTGGCTGTCTCTGCTAAGAGACCCCTAGTGGAGTGTGAAAGATCAGCACTCTCTCTCTCCCGGACCAGGTCATGCCTGAGCCGTCACATAAACTCCGGCCCTCACATTTTACCCTTTTTAACCACCGCAGTTAGAAACTAAAACAAACGCATAAACAAACACACACATATACATCCAAGCAAGTGTCACGAACGGGAAAGGTCAATCGCAGATTGGTCAAATTTTTCTATGCACCTTACATCTAGCCTCTGTACTGTAATTATGCATCATTTTCACATTTTCCATCTGGCCACCATTCACATAAAGAGCATGTCCTGTTCATAGTGATGGATGTATGTGTGTGTGTGTGTGTGTGTGTGTGTGTGTGTGTGTATGAAACACTTCTGCGCTCACGTCACACCTTTCGGCTGTGTCTTTGCCGGGGTGGAGCACCTTTTGCAGCCTTGTTTCCATGGAGAACTGAACAGAAACGTCCGAGGAAGTTTCAGACGCGTCCTCGTTTTATGAGGTAGATTTCATCACAGGAAGTCTGGGCACAATAATTAAAACACACACACACACACACACACACAAATAGCCGAGCTATTCTACATTTCTGTCCACCAGCTGCCACGATTTTATTAATTAAAATCAGATCACTCTTCCAAGCGACTTTTTTTCCCCCTCCCTCTGTCTCTCGCTCTCGTTTTCTCGGCAGATGAGGTGGTATTACATGGCCGGATCCCAATCAGAGAAAGAGGAGCCAATCCATCACTCTCTTATCTCCTCCGCACTCTTCTATTACCTGCCTGACAGGCCTCCGAACTCTGCGCATGTGTGTGAGCGTGTGAGAGAGAGAGAGAGAGAGAGTGAGGAAGGCAGACATCCGGGCTGTCATGCGATGGGCCTCAGATTAACGTCGGGCCCCGGTGTGGTGTTTAAACTCGTTTAATATGGAGCACTGACGAGGCTGACACACCGGCGTCTCCTCTCATCACTGACTGATGAAGTCGCCTGCGTCTAACTGTCTACTCGCTCAACGTCTCTGTACGTCCTGAGACTACTCTCAGCGCTGCTTGAGCTTCACCAGCTGAACCGGAGTTTGTACACCAGCTCATTCTGAATTATTATTTATTTATTTATGCATCAGAACTGCTTATCCTAGTTATTCTGCAAAGAACTACAAATTAATCATTATTTTTCTTAGAAACGCAATTTACTGTATACGCACAAACCTTATATTATATTACATTTCACTCTAATCGCGATTAATTTACCCGTCTCGATCACTGCCTAATTCCGCGCATTGCATCCGATTGTCATGAAAAAATCAACACGAACACAGCTAAGGCATCAAATAACAAGCGGAGATTTTTTTCCCCCCACCATTTTAATTTCCTTAAAGGCGCTGACGTTTGGCAGTGATGGATCTTTGTGTTACAGCAGAATGTATTAAGGGATTTTGCTTGTCAAATATGGCTTGGAGAGACAGATACATTTACACTTGTATAATATCGGGCGAAAATCCCTGCAGCATACCGCCAACAATTTCGGGACTTCAGTCTCCGCTTGATGACATCGTTTTGCCAGGGTAGTTGGACTGCAGAAATCACATAGATACAGTAGCTGGTTTGAGGCAAATTGTGACTTTTTGATTGTGCAGGATAACAGAACACTGTGCTGATAGTAAAAACTGCCTTTATTTTACTGTATACACCATGTTCCAAATTATTACGCAAATGATATCTTTCCCTGATTTTCATAATTAGTCAATGCAAATGATGGTCAGTATAATTTTCAAGTCATCAACCATTAGGGTATAATTCAATTTTTATTGAACAAACCTCCTAATGATAATATTTATTTAAAAAAAAAACTTAAAATGCACTCTTCAAAATTATTATACACAACAGAGTTAAAACATTTTATAGGTTGTAAAGAACTGAAAATGGTCTTTTGTTGAATTTGCAGCTTTATGAGGTCATATTTGCTGAAATCAAAAGCTATTTCAATCAAAAACATCCTAACAGGGCATAGTACATCTTAACATAGGACCCCTTCTTTGATATCACCTTCACAATTCTTGCATCCATTGAACTTGTGAGTTTTTGG
>JAQMYK010000023.1:32717978-32731808 GCA_030014345.1 Clarias buthupogon
TATACTGAACATTTTATACCTCTTCCTGTAATTTTCCTTTCTCTCTCTCTCTCTGTACCAGATATGATGGTTTAGCATTAAACCATGAACTGTTAAGTAGAAATGCACGACAAGGTGCTCAGAAACGCGGTGCGCTTTTGTTCTCGTAGCCGTGTCTGATTTCACACAGGATTTCCACTGCGTCGCACAAATCCCTAAAAGAGAGCTATTAGCGTGCTTCAAGGGGCCGAGTGCCGGATGAGCCCGGGTGTGTGACAGGCCAAAGCCACCGTAATCACAACAAGGACACAAAGTGTAATGGAAGCTAAGCTCCGCTTATTTATAGAGACCCCTGGTGCCATGCTAACGCTCTTCACAACAACCTGCCACTCGAGGATGTTAGATTTGGGATGAATACTAAGGAACAAATGTCGGTTTGAACAGCCTGCTTTATAAGTATTATCTGTCAGGATGAAGACGAACAGGAACATTTTTATTCCTAAAGACTGTGAAGTGGATAATGTTTATACCAGGTGATAGAGAGGAAGATTGCAAGTAATCTCTCTCTTACACTCAGACCTCTCCCAGGGGCCTCGGGGCACAGGACAGGCTGCCAGTCCACAAGCACAAACGCTTTCACACTGTATCATTTGCATCTGTTTTTTTTTTAATGTTATTATTATTATTGTTTTAATTACAGTTTAAAAAAACAATTTCTAAGGCTATGTCTGAGAAACAAGGTGACGGTAGCTTGCATGCATTTTTAACTTTCAGGATTCACGGTGGCCGTAGTGGTTGGTACTGTGGCCTCGCAACTCCAGGGTCAAGGGGTTGATTGCCACATCCTGTGGGTGTGCGGAGTCCGTGTGTTCTCCGTGTTAGGGTTTCCTGATGAGCTCGAAAAGAAAACTCTGTCAATTTAGGCCACGCCCACTTCAAGTTTAATTCTGCAGGTACTGGAAAAACAAGGCAACACTGTTAATAGACCCATTACTCACCACAACTCATTTGTTAATTAAAGGATAAATAAATGAATGAATGAATGAATGAATGAAGTGTAAACCTAGTTTTTGTTCAAGACTGACATTGATTTTCATTTTCTACAAGAGAGAAAGAGAGCTACTGGATCATATTTTTATGTTGTTTTTTTGTGGATATGTTGCTCTTAAAGGAACTCTTTTTGACAAAACCAATTAAGTGTACACAATTTTCCACTCAATTTTAAACTCAAGTTTATTCGATCATCCAAGGCAAAGGTTGCCAACGTGCACGCCTAATAAAAGTCTGCCTGTCCTCGAACCATGGCTAGTTCTTGTGTAGCCTTCCCCTGTAAGCGTCTTTTTCTCTCTCTTCTTTCTCCTTCTCCTTTTTCTTTACCCAATAAAACCAGCCTCTGCTAAATCCTTTCTGGCTCCAAAGAACATAATCATTAAACTATTTTCTCTTCCCTCTGCCCTCCTTTGAAAGTTTGGTAACTCTGCCAGCTGGAGTGTCAAAGGCTTAAACTGGCCGGTTAAAAGAAACAACATCTCTCCTCACCTCGAGGGACCGCACGCCCGTACTGATTTTCTGCAGGCGATCGGTGGACCAGGTGCTCTAGCCGAAATTACAAAGTAAATCTAGGGGAGTTGCAATCCGGATCAATAAATGTGCTCACTTTTCTTCCTGGGTTGAGGCAGAACAATCTGGGACACTATCATTATACTCTTAAGATACTGTAGCGTTTCAGGCTGTGTATACCGTACACGGATTTTATTAGTGAGAAATTATAGACCAAACTGCAATGATCTCAGGTTTATCATCTAAATTAACTTACAAAAAACAAAAAAAAATCAACACAAAAATAGGAGATAATAATCTTTATTTATGCAATACTCCGTGCATATTTGAAATAGCGCTCAAAGTAAAGAAAAGAAACAAAAGTTAGTCAGAGGAAATAAAAACAAACAGATGCAGTAGAAAGAAAAGATACAAACTAAATGAATTAAAATATAAGTTTAATAAAAAGCATTTAAAAATAGATTTTTAAAAAATCCAATAATTAAAAGCAATATAAAAAGGCCATGGGATTAAAATTAAGAAAATGAATGGAAATAGAATTTAATTAAAAAAGATAATTACTAACCAAAAATCTTGTTACGTGAGAGAAACATTAACTGTGTTCATCCCAGTTTTAACAATCCACACGTTCCTGAAGAGACAAGTGGAAAGTTAAGCATATTCCAGGTACTTCAGGACAGCATGCATGTCACATTGGATTTTTCCCCAGTACTCGTCTTATAGTCTTATATTCCTCGATCAGCTCCAATTTCTACTCATAAGCTCTTCCCGTTTAAAGTGAAACCATGCTCATGTGCTATATTTTCTCATCTCTCACCATAAACACCTATCCATTCTGCTCTTCCACTCCAACAAACTTCTCATTCCCAAATCCTGGTGTTTTTAACTCCATCTTTCTTTCCAGTACTCCTCTCACTCTCGTCTCTCTAATCACAGTATTTATTTTTTGTTCACGTTAATTGCAGCCTGAAGTTGTTCTCCTCTACCATCTGGGAGGCATTAAAGGCTTTTGTCCGAGGTCAGATGATCCCGCATTCATCGTTTCAAAATTGGCGACGTTAAAATAAACTATCTGAGTCACGAGATGATATCTCACGCCTCGGTGCGCTTTATGCCACCTCACCCGACCCTGAGACTTTCAAAAAGAGAATAGCACTTCAATCTAGATTTAATTTGCTTTCTACAAGCCAGGCCGAGCAATTATTACTGCAATTGCGGCAATCTTTCTTTGAGTGTGGCGATAAAACCGGTAAGGCCGTGACCCCTTTGACTGAAACGGCGCTCTGCTAAGAATATTACCCCTCCCACCCTCCCACCAAAATCTGAACATTACTGTGCACTCTGTAGGTATCATGGACTGTCTTCATTTCAAACTGATCCTAGTTCTCGTGTTTTGCAAATGGAGAGATTTTTCACTGGCCCTCCTATTACTAAAATGAATGCTACAGTATTTCGAAGGTGGAACCGAAGCTGCCCCTGAACATTAAGGGGATCATTTGGGACATGAAATCTATGTGAAGTGGGAAAACCACAGGAACTCCCAAGCTACACTATATTTCCAAAAGTATTCGCTCACCTGCACTATTTATATACAGTATATTCTATCTTTCTGTCTCTACTGTACAGTATATAGAAATTCATTTCTGCCACACTAATGCACTATTTCACTAGTGCTTGGATACCATCAAGGTAGAAAGTTTTCTCAGTACATCAGATCCATTATTACACTGCCTGCTTCACATGCGAAATGCTGGCCTCCCAGGAACTCCTTTAATTGCCCAAACATTTGGTAATGGCTTGGATCGAGGTCAGTAGTGTATGGGGGATGTGACAAACAACTCCGGGCTGAGTTCCTGTAATGTGCAAGTGGTGTTGTTGAACAATTGTGCGTACAGCTCCAACAGCCAGATGGGTTCCTTCCTCTTGGGTTAGAAGTTGTTGAGAAATTATCCGTCGACTGTCAAGGATTAGATATACCACTCATTAAATGTACACAAGAACAACTGCAGTGTGCTCCAAGCCACCCGGGTCGGGATCGTCATTCATGGACGTACGGCCTTCTTTAAAACGTTTACACCATTCCAATGTTCTACTGCAGCTAAGAGTCTCAACGCTGTACTGTGCTGTGCAGGTTTGACTCGAACACTCCACATACTGTATATTAGGCCAAGGTCAATGCTGGGTGCCAGCATCGGCCCAATATAATTCCGTCCTTTGGAACACCAATTGGCCAAACTACCTTTTCAATTTTGGGCCAATGTTGGCAAAAAGAGCTTCTTTGCAGACGCTGGCGCAATGTGATAGAGCAAGAGCCAAAAGAACCACCCAAGATAGATGCTTGGCCAACACCAGTTTGCTACTTGGGATGGACAGCATTCATCACCACTCATCAAGTTCTCCTGGCTGACTGAACAGCTTAGCCACTGGACTTATTCAAACGAAGACTAAAGACTTTACTAAACGTTTAAACAAGAATTAAATCAACACTAATTATTTACATAAAATGATGATGTTAAATTAATTTCTTCATCTAAACATACATAAAAGCCTGGACTTTTTTTTCTTCTTTTGTGCAGTATGCAACATTAAGGGTTCAATCTCAGCACTAGGTGGGACACTATGGACAAATTGCAATGTCCTTTGTGGTTTAGAAAAACCCTGCATGACGAAGCAAGTAGGTAATACTTACGACTACAAGTCATTATATCACTACACCAAATTTTCCAGAAGGCTCAGGAAACAAAATTGTGAAATAATATTTTGTTCCCCCACACTGTCACGGCTCTTAATGTGGTTGCTTCATTCAACAAACCATCTCTGATATTTTTTGAAAATCATATTAATGCTGCTTCAAAACAATGTAATTTTATTTTCCCCACTGCTTACTTCCTTGAATTTATTAAATCAGATTTTGGTGGGAAAAGATTTGGATGAAAGTATTACTTCAAATTCACTACTCGTCAGTTTGTACGAGACAACACTCGACTCAGTTAGAGCTTGTTTTTCCAGGAGGACGACTGAACTGAAACTGAGACAAAGATCAAACCCTTCAGTCTCCTCACCATCTAAAGGAACGTTTCCAGTGAGAGTCCTCATGCGATGGCTAGAATGTGTTTTGCACCTGATTCATAATGAACTGAATGGTTTTATTAAGTGCAGGTTATCCCCTTTTTAATACCAGGAGAGCTGTGACTATTATCCCGTCGCTGTGTCCAGAGATTTAGTTAATGTTAGATGCTAAAAGCTCTTTTATTGTGTTGGACATAATCCCTTTTCTTTTTTTTTAATACATCACACAAATTTGGCTTTGGTCAGGGATTAATTTGCTGCATTAAGCTTTTATAAAGCGCCCTAATCTTTTTTTAATCTTTATGAATACACTAATTGGATCAACTCGTATTCGTTTCTTTATTGTGTTTCACACACCAGTGTTTTTTCTCCCTTGGCTGTGGCTATGTAAAATGAGCCTTTTGCAATCTTGGCTTCTGGTCTTCTATTATAGTGCGTCTGGCTTGAGGTTTGGGAATGGGAATGGATGGGAATGCTTTTCTGCACACCACGAGTGTGAGGAGTGATAAGTAGCTTTTGTACAACAAATAAATACAACGGAACTAAAATTATATCATCATTGTTTCCTCTTAATGTTATAAGACACACTTGTGCTTATTTAACGCTTAAGGCTTAAGTGGCATGGATCCGTGCCAGCAGCACGGCATTGGTCAATGAAAGATTTTAAAAGATCCAACCGCTTATACAGAAATCCTTTCGGTGTGTGTTGATGGGGAGGTTTCACACACCAAACTGTGCATTTCGGTTTTCTGGTATGTTAGTTAGAATCAAAGTTAACATTAGTTTTAAAATGCATAAAATTTTACTGTTACTGGAGTATGGAAATCATGTCACAAAAACATTAAAACTCAAAAATGTACATCTTATTATTACTGGTCATAGAAACAACCGAAAACAACCATTACAAAAATGACATGATCATATGTATCTGTACCCTTTTTTATATAGTTACGTATATCGTTGAATAAAATGAAATAAAATTCAATTCATCATACAGTATTGCCTAGGTTCTACAGTATATTGCACAATCCTGACCTCTCTATTATACTGTATATTCATTAAAACATAATATTGTAAATAATGTCTGAAAATGCTCTGGGTTTTGTGGACTATGCCACTGTTTATACTGTACATGTTTACATACTGTATCTTTTAATAATAACCAACCTGATGAATTTACCCTCGTAGCTTGCTTTAACCTCCTCACATTCTGTTTATTCGCCTTGAGATATATTTTACTTTGTCTCTTAGCCGACATTCAGGTCAAAAATCATTACGCATCAGAGGCGCACTTCCCGAGCAGTTTTTTCACATGTCGATAATATTTTCCGAACCAATAACCTCCCAATAGAACATTTCACATCAAGCACGGATTTTCGCTGTGCAAAAAAAAAAAAAACATTTCTCTGATCAATCATGATGCGGCTCGTTGGAACGTCACTAGAAAACATTCAACCAGCTAATGCAGGTATTTATGATAAAAAGGACAGAAATTGCAAAGACAACGAGTAAAAGGACAGTGTATGAACTGCTAAACGAAGAGTTTTTGTTATACCCTACTTAGAACTTTTTACTACTTTCCTGTATTTATTTTAAGTCCTGTATCGTGTATACTTCTTATATACTGTATCTCCACATCTGTGATGGTTTGTAATTTGTGGGTTTTCAATCAATCAGTCAGTCTGACAGTAATGTACAGTAAAAAACTTGAAGGAGGGACATTATGAAGGACATTTACCCTGTGTCTACTGACTATATGTAAGATGTACTGTACAGTGCGCTATACTATTAAATCTACAAACCTGTCTTTGTGCTACTGTCTTCATTGCTACTGGATGTCTGGAATTTCCTTTAATAAAGATCAATAAAGTATCTATCTATCTACATTTACAGCACTTGGCAGATGCCCTTATCCAGAGCGACTTACATTTTTATTTCATTATTGAGGGTTAAGGGCCTTGCTCAAGGGCCCAACAGTAGCAACATGGTAGTGCTGGGTTTTAAAGCTGGGATTCTGGGTTTTAAGGAATGGGATTTAAGTTGCATTTCTTCTGAAATTTAATATCTATCTATCTATCTATCTATCTGTCTGTCTATCTGTCTGTCTGTCTGTCTGTCTGTCTGTCTCTGTCTGTCTGTCTGGAAGTCACATTTCCTAGTGCTGTTCTGATAAAACAGAGAGCTGCTATATTTCTTGGTGTTATACTGTACACTTCATGTTGAGTGTGTATGTGTGCAGTGTGGTTACTGTTCTTGTATGCTTTAGTTGAGGAGGTGAAAAAGCTGTAGAAATAGCTGATACGTGAGTAAGACGAGAGAGAGAAGGGTGAGGTGAGGTGAGGTGAGGAATGGTGAAGCAGGTGGAAAGAACATCACTTGATGTGGAATCCAGGAGTTTTTTTGTATTTATTTATTTATTTATTTATTTTGGTAGCGTGACTTTTTAGAGCCTGTGCATATTTGCGTCACATTTGATGTGAATATCTGTTGTGCGTCGAATTCGACTCCAAAATGTTCCCGTTTATTTGCACCGTTCCTGGTGTGTTAAGACCTTAAATGTCAATCTGCTCTGCTCTGCTCTGCTCTGCTCATGACTCTGTTGTTTATGTCTGCGGTGAGAAGGTAAATAAAGACCAGATCCCTGAGCTCCTGGCTGTATTTCTTTGTTTTTTTGTTTTGTTTTTAAGTCTATACTGGGAGACACTACAGTAGCATGAGCACAGTGATATGAAATATACACAAAAACTTTAAACAGCTTAATATAAAAGCACATCATAACTTTGTGAAAATCTCAGCAGGTCAAGATACAGTACAGTAAATCCCTTACCTATGTAATTATATGGTGTTTTTTTAATGAGGATTTACATATTAATAAGGTTCATTCATAGGTGTTAATTCCACACTTCAGGAGGTAATTCTACTTTGTATGAGTTAATTCTCTACTATAGGAGTTAATCTTACTTTATATACAGTACGTTAATTCTACACTGTGTAGATTAAAGCCACTTTATATGAATTAATTCCATTCTGTATAAGTCTGTTTAACACTGTAGGAGTTGATTTCAATTATGTGAGTCAGCTGTACACTATACGAGTTCATTTCACACACCATGGGCAATTTGGGAATGTCAATTAGCCTAACCTGCATATCTTTGGACTGTGGAAGGAAACTGGAGTACCCGGAGGAAACTCACCATGCAAACAGAGACGGAAATCGAACCCGGACCCTGGAGGTGCAAGGCGACAGTGCTAACCATTACACCACGGTGCAAGAGTTCATTTCACATTGTTTTTAATTCCAATTGATTATGTATAAATTCTACACTGAAGGAGTTAATGCCACAAGTTCATTCTATGAGTTAGAATTTCTCTATTTAAGTTAAATCTACACTGTATGAATTAATTCCACACTGTATATAAATAAATTCTGCATTGAGTTAAAACTACGCTATGTGAAATTAAATCTCTCTATGTATTACTACCAGACTATATGAGATGAGTTTACCTGTATGAGCTAAAAAACGTTCTATATGAGTTAATTATAAACTGTACGAGTTAATTCCACTATGTATAAATAAATTATACATCAAGTTACAACTACACAGGAGTTACTGTCACACTGTATGAGTTACTTAAATGAAATCTGTAGAATTAAATATACACACTATGTATTACTACCATACCCTATGAGCTAATTCTACTTTGTATGAACTTAAACTATTCTATTGAAATTGAAAACACACTGAATGTATTAATCCCATACTATATAAGTTAATTCTGCACTGTATGAGCTAAAACCATTCTACTGTATGAGTTAATTTTATACTGTGAGTTAATTCCACTCTATATAAATACATTCTACATTAAATTAAAACTACTCTGTATGAAATTAAATATACACTCTATATATTACTACCATTCTACAGTATATAGGTTAATTCTACACTGCAGGACTTTAAACTGCATTATACAGATTAATTCTATATTGAACTGAGTTAATACGGCTCAATATGGGTTAATTCTACATGCCAGGTGTTAATACTGTACCATACCCTATGAGCTAATTCTACATTGTATGAGTTAAAACTATTCTATATTAGTTGATTCTACACTGCAGGACTTTAAACAACTCTACATGGGTTAATTCTACAGTGTGTGAGTTAATACCATTCTATAAAAAAATTCTACACATTAGGTGCTAATAACACATTAACACATTATATGATATAATTCTACATTGTATGAGTTAAAATTACTCGATATGAAATTAAATTTACACTGAATGTGTTACTACCATACTATGTAAGTTAATTCCTCACTGTATGAGCTAAAACCATTCCATATGAGTTAATTCTACACTGTATGAGTTAATTCCACTCTATATAAATAAATTCTACACTGTATGAGTTAATTCCACTCTATATAAATAAATTCTACATTGTATGAGTTAAAACTATTCTAAATGAAATTAAATTCTTTTCTGTATAAATTAGAGCTATTCCATGTGATTTAATTCTACACTGTAGAACTTTAAACTCTACATACAGTACTGTAGGTTAATTCTACACTGTGTGAGTGAATACCACTCAATATGAATTAATTCTACACTGTACGAGCTAAAACCATTCTATAAGAACTTTTTGTAAAAAAAAATTAAAATTTTTTTTTTTTTAAAGTCTGCCAAATGCCTAAATGTAAATATATAAGAGTTAATTCTACACATCAGGTGTTAATACCTACCACTGTACAGTATATGAGTTAATTCTACATTGTATGAGTTAAAATTACAATATATGAAATTAAGCTTTTTCTTCTAAAGCCCCAAAGTTATGAAATAGTCTTACAATTAATGTTCAAGACTCAGGCTCAGTGTTTAAGTCTAGGCTAAAAACCTATTTATTTAGTCAAACATTTTTGTAAATAGATTTGCCTTAGGTAAAGGAGCAGGACGTAGAGTATTATGGTGAACCGGTATGTTTAAATGCTGTCTTCCTCATTCTCAACGATCACTCAGGTTTGTTGATGGTGAAGTGATTGGTCGCTTTACAGTACATCTCAGGGAGTCCCTGCTTGCACTCTGCAATAATCATACATTCACCTTATACATTCTCTCTCTCTCTCTCTCTCTCTCTCTTTAACTCTCCCTGTCTCTCTGTTGAGCTGTACACGTTGCTCCTTAGCCGTCAGTGATCCAGACCCCCTCTGCCCTCTGGAGTTGACTGACTCGTCCTGATGCCCTGCTTCTGGTTGGAGATCTCGTCGCATGTGGTCTATTTGGGATGTGTGTGGTGACTGGGGACGGTTCCACTTTGCCATGAAGACGGTCCTGGCTTTGGCTGATGCTGACAGCTGTTCTCTGAGGGCTGTTCTCTGACTGCAATCACTGCAATACACTGTGTGAGTTAAACCACTCAATATGCATTAATTCCACACTGTATGAGCTTAAACCATTCTATAAGGGTTCATTCTACACTAGTTCTACCACATTATATGAGTTAATTTTGCACTATATGAGCTAATACCATTATACAGTATATGAGTTAATCCTACACGTCAGGTGTTAATACCACACTATATGAGTTAATTCTACATTTTATGAGTTAGTATCACTCTAAGTGAGTTAATGCCACACTGTAGGAGTTTATTTAACAATGCAGTAGTTAACACTAATGTCTATGAGTTAATTCTACATTTCATGAGTTAAAATGACTCTAGATGAAATTAAATATACACTGAATGTGTTACCACCATACTATATGAGTTAATTCTACACCGTACGAGCTACAACCATTCTACATGAGTTAATTCTAGACTGTGAGTTAGTACCACTCTAAGTGAGTTAATGCCACACTGTAGGAGTTCATTTACCAATGCAGTAGTTAACACTAATGTCTATGAGTTAATTCTACACTGTAGGAGTTACTACCACTCTGTATGAGTAAAGTTCTGCACTGCAGGAGTTAATTCTACTTTGTGGGTGTTAATTCACTCCTGGAGGTCCCACAGTGTAGCAGAGCGCAGATTGGAAAGCGAACATGAGGCGGTGTGAGCGACGGTGTGTGTTCACAGCCTGCCAGTGTGCCAGCGCTGTTCTAACCTGATTGATCGGTCGGTGCGACCACATCAGTCCCGCTCTACAGCAGGTAATTACACTGTAAAAATAAGGACCATTTACTCAAACACACCGAGGCCAGGCGCCCAGGGACCTTCTGAGCCCGAGTAGCGATGGGTGAAGGGTTTTAGCAACAAATAAACCATACACACTGCTGTGTTACATTTAAGGTATAACACACACCCCTTATTGAACGTATTCTGTGTTAATTATTACTGATTTAATGTCATCATTACTCCTGTAGATGCTAGGATTCATTCAGAGTGCTTTCTCTGACTGCTAACCATCCATCCATCCATCCATCCATCCATTGATCTAACCACCTGCCAATTTACAGTATCTTTGCAGTATATTTATTCACATTGTCCCACCCATCTTCCTACCTGTCTACAATTACTTATCAGTCCATCCATTCACCATCTACTAGAGCACATCCAACATCCAAATATACACCTATAATCATCCATACAGCATCTTTCCCTCCATCCGTTTATACATTGCTCTCATTATCTACTAATTCATCGACACATTTTCTTCTTTCTACAAGTCATTCTTCATATTTATCCTCTTTCTACATCTTTTTACATCTCTCTCTGTCCATTCATCCAACCATAAATTCATCCATATATTCATCTTGTCACTATCTACAGTACCTTAACATCAGTCTAATGATATATCCCAAAAGCAATGCAACTTAACCCTTACCCATCTTTCTTCTCTTCTTTCCATCTGTCTACCATCTAACTCTCCATCCCAAATAGTAAGTTTTTCTTTAAGTGTCTGAGTGAAAATGAGGTACAGAGGAATTTATCTTTGGCTTGTTAAAAAAAAAAAAAAAATTGTGATGTTTTTTCTTTTTTAGCTCAGGCTTTTGCTTGGTAAAATGATATTGATGTCAAGTCATTGTACTGGAATGGTGCGTCACGAACTTTGTAATTGATGCCTCATTTTTAAATGAGCCTTTTCTGTGCATTCACCCAAAGTTACGGTCAGGATAATGCACTTTTTTCCGTTCAGAATATTTTTTTTCCCTTGTTCTTGTTATGGACTGAAGTAATTATAATCAAAGTTTTGTCTTTACTGTTGTTCTTTGGCATTTGCATTCTGTCTTCCTGCGTTCGGATACCACAGCTAACTGACTCATCTGTGACTTAGTGTGGGAGGAGAGTGACTCTCATTGTGTTTCACACTGATTTTTCTCCTATTTTCTACTCTCACAACACAAAGGCACTCTTTTTTTTTTAGCAGTGGGTGCATACTTAAAAAAAAAAAGAAAAAGAAAAAAAGAGGATATGCGAAGTATAGACCTGAATGATGTGGTTTTTAAAAAATGCAAATACATGCAAGGTTTACATTTCCGAAGCGTTTTCACCGGTCCGCGGTTATTCTCCCTTAGTTTGGAGATTAGTTATTCATGAGTGAAACCTTTGGAAAAAAGATGAAAGAAATGCATTATTAATGAACTGGAGGTCCAAACACATATACGGCACCCGCCTCACCCGTCCTCCCATTGTAATTAATTAGTCATTTAGGTGCCATAAATAAGCTATATTAATGGAGTGTTCACTGTTAGTGTTACTACATACTAATTACCCAATCAGCGATGTGTTGATTAATTATTCCACTCAGGCGCTGAAAGAATGCCGCGAGAAAGCCGCACGCTGAGAGTCAGAATATGTTCAGGGCCCCGGGGCCAGATCCAGAGATTCAGGATTTTAGGGTTCCTAGGTCTTGTGTTGGAAAACAGTTCTTAAGCGTGTTTATCAAATGTGAAAGTTGCTCATTTCAAAGCTAGTTTTTTGGCCGTGAGGATTTTAGATTGTTTTTATGCCTTCTAACTGACTATAAAGCCAACCCAGTGGGAATTCTGGGAGATTTTGGCCTGTGAGGCTGAAGGTTGAACACATGACAGGAAAATAGATTTGGATTTCGATTCAGCGCAGACATGGGCCAGGAAGAAGGCATCCAGATAGTGAAAGATGAGAGATTAAAGGGGGTAAGTAGTGGAGTACAAATACTTTTTTACTGTACTAAAGTATTTTTTTGGGTGTGTTGTTGCTTTACTTGAAAATTTTACATACGTGATACTTTTTACTCCTGCTCACTACACGTTTTATGAAAATCCTGTACTTTTACTTCTTAAACAGGAACAGGAGATTTGTTTACAAATATCTTTTGTGATTGGCATCTAAAAAGTAAAGATGCCAATCACAAAAGAGATTTGTAAACATAAGTGTTAATGCTGTCACTCTCACCATACTGTGATCTAAGCTAACCTACAGTACATGGGAAGGACAGGAACAAAACAATTCCACCAGTCAAAGTTTACAGTAATGCCTGGCAGGTCATTATTAAAGTACTGATTGGTTCCCTGGTAAGTGGATTCTTCTGGCTCATTTTTCAAGCATATTGAACGGGAACATGTGTTATGGTAACATTAGAAGTCATCTAGCTAACTAGCTAAAAATACTGAGCACAAGAGTTATGTAATTTTATGAATTTGGTCTGGGTGTCGCGCAAATAACAATGTTGTTTTTAAGCTTAAAACGTTTTGCAGCATCTTTTAACATTATTGTATACTGTATGCTTGCACTATGCCATTGTTTACTTGCATTATAGAGGGTAGCAATGATGGCAACTCGCTAACCTACCAAAGTAATGAAAGGGGCTAACAATGCTACATTTCATATGCTGTAATTAATGTCAACTTTTGGAATAAACTTGCACATTCATGTAATCAACAGCATAAACTTTACTTGTGTATAATATACTGTTTATCAGTAATTCGGTCGGATCGATATCCAGAAAAATCCGTTTCTTTGTGGAATTCTTGTACTTGTTCTGAAAGTACATTCTAGAGCATATATTTAGTACTTTACCCAAGTAAAAATTTTATGGGGTAGCACATTTTTTGGCGAGTAGTTGTACTTTTACGTGGGTATTGAGTTTGTGTACTTTAGTCACCTCTGGTTTTGTCATATTAATACAATTTAGCATATACATTGTGCACTATATGGAGTATACAGTACACTATAGTGATGCGCGGGTCGGGTATTTTTCCAACCCGCGGGTCCCGCTTTTATGAAATTATTTGGCCCGCCCCAACCCGC
>JAQMYK010000023.1:32742935-32757119 GCA_030014345.1 Clarias buthupogon
AAGTCCGATTAAAATGCGTTAAAAAATTTAACGCGTTATTTTTTGTGTAATTAATTAATCTAAATTAACGCGTTAAAATCCCGGCCCTAATAAACACACTATGAAATTGATACAAAAATAGTACCAACATAGTCACTCTCATTCACTCATTCTTTATCAGGGAGGGGTACAACCTGGATGGGATGAAAATGCAAGCCATACATGCACACACAGTAACATATTTGGAGCCAAACTGTTCTTTTTCTAATATAACATGTTATCTTGTTAGATTTATACAGCAGACGTGTTACATACTCTAATAATAAACATACAGTATGGTGAGGTTTTCTGATCTTTGGAGCTTTGTAACAGTCAGAGGTAAAGCTGTAAAGCTGTAAAGTTCTCTGACGTCTTCAGGATATCGGAGTTCACACAGTCTGTGGTCTCTCAGTACCACAGAACTTCAAGAAAGACTTAAACGAGAAGCCTGAGGTAAAACAACTGCTTATAGCAGCTATAACAGAAACGAGAACAAGAACTAACTTGGGTCAAAGACATTAAATGTAACTATAAAAAGTATTTCTACAGTCAAAAAAAAAAAACCCTGTAAATGGATAAAAAGTTTATTATCCCTTAATGAATATAAATTCTAACTGTTGGCAAATTTCTCTGTAATATTTACAGGGGAAAAAAACACTTCGGGATGTGCTATTATAGAAAATTATTATTATACTCTGGAGTAGAAACAATTATTGTGGTTTATTATTTTCTAAATACAGCATCCGCACCCCAAGGTGTTTAATTCTTACTCACTCAGAAGCATGACTTCCTTAAGAGACCTTCTGTAAAGGTAATCTGGGAGGGCTGCGAAAAAGCGTAGGCATTAACTCGATCGATATACCTTTTACTAACTGATGCATAGCTGCACTAAAACCTCACTCACTTTCATCAGAAAATAATTTTTTCAAAATATACAGTATATACACTGCCCAACTAAATAAAAAAGTCACCACCTGGATTTGACTACGCAAACTGTTAAGCGGCTTCCATTGGATAATTCCTGCAGCGATTAATAAGGTTCGGCTGCAACAAATTATTTAATCCTAACTGATGCAGTGAATAGCTTCTCATTTCAGAAGACATGATGGGAGATCACTTAAACACTTCGTGAAATCAAATCATAAACAAAAACAACAGTAGGACTCATAGCTATGTGTAAAGTTACTGAAATTAAGAGCATTTCCACATGCACAAGGTGAACGGACCTCAAGGGACTGGGACTAAACAGTTGTGTAAGGGTGAACATTTATCAATGAGACTAATCGGGGAAATAAAGGCTTCAGTTTGCTAGGGAGCATAAAGATTGGACTGTGAAGCAATCTTTATGTCATGTGGTCTGACCCTGATCCAGAGTGTTGGGCGTGTCAGGGTAACCAGAGGGGCAGATGAAGTGAAGCGTCTTGGTTAGACCTAGGCTCAGCCATGTTATGTCCCCAAAAATGAAGTTAGCTGATGGCTTGAATGTACTGAATGACCATGTTTTTCCATTAATGCATTTTTTCCCTTCCTCAATGGCACAGGCATGCTCCAAGATTTTTCCATGATGCCAGGATTAATCGGGCTCAAATTGTAAAAGAGAGGTTCAGGGAGCATGAGACATCATTTTCACACATGGATTGCCCACCACAGAGTCCAGACCTGAATCCCACTGAGAATCTTTGGGATGTGCTGGAGAAGGTTTTATGCAGCAGTCCAACTCTCCCATCATCAATACAAGATTTTGCAGAGAAATTCTATAAGGAATTATGAATAAGTGATCTTTCATAAGCTTTTCGAAATGATGCCACAGCCGCAATCAATGCAAAAGGCCAGGGAAGTGTATTTCATTACTGTGTTAGATGTGATGGCGCAGAATGTAAGGGTAGCGCATACTAATAAATGTATTTGTCGTTTGACGAAACAAGAAAAGCAAATATGATGCAGAGGCTACACAGTAGTTAGCCTGGTAGTTGGTTTTTAGCTACAGAGACCCAAGCTGAAGACAAATGGGAAATCCCAGCGTCTGGTGATCATAGCAGCTTATGCAACTGAAACATAAGGGGGGAAAATAATAATATTAGACATGGAGAGGAAAAACCAAATAAGAAGACTAAACTATGAAATTAAAGCAAAGGGCACTGGGAAATCCCTGTCAATATAAAAGTCCTTCAAAAATGGCAAATAGCAAACACTGTCTGTTTTAACATACAAATCGACACACACACTTACTCTAGAGAGCAAACACAGAGTTTAGTGTGTTTGTGTGTTTAATGGTGCACATGTGAGGAAGGATCTTTGGCATCGCTGTATGCGCGCAAATCAAATGAAACAGATGCTGAATAAAACTCAGACTGACCTCTGCTCAGTTTATTGACTCGTTTGCCGTGTTTGTTTTCTCTTTAAACAAAGCTGTTTTCTTACCCACTGAGCCGCACCCATCCGAAACGGGTGCGAGAGGATGGGGAGAGGTGTGTGTGTGTGTGTGTGTGTGTGTGTGTGTGTGTGTGTTTGAGTGTGTGTGAATGTACGAGCTCATTTCTGTCAGTCTGAATCCCAAAAATACAAGTCCCACAGCATTGTAAGGTCAAAATGTGTCATAATGAGGACCAGCCTCGTGATACACACTTAATTACAAAAGTGCTGTCACAGCAACAACTCTGGAGTGTGTGGTGTCTTTCTCAAAGCCTCTCACACACCCATATGCAGTCACACACCTGTACACATACACAGGCTGAAACTCCTGCTAATATTATCCACTGGGAGGGGCACACACACACACACACACGTACAGAGAGTTATAGAACATATTGAAAAAAACAAAAATAAAGAGATGAAATGAGAGGGAATGAAGGTGAAAAGATAAGTTAATTCAGTCGGGAAATAAAAGATGGGCCGAGTGCTTGTGTCTTTCAGTACATACAGTATATGGAAATAAGAGGTGTAATGAGTGGGCTTGTCTTTCGTTCCATACAGTATATGGAAATAAGAGGTGCACTGACTGGGTCTTTCAGTAAATATACAACAGGTGTGTCTTTCGGTGTATATATATGTATAAATGAGAGATGTACTGAATGGGTGTGTCCATACTGAATATGGAAAAAAGAGGTGCTTTGAGGGCACTTGTCTTTCAGTCCATATCTATACATATAATAAAACTGTAAAGTTGGCGTGTCTGTACATTGAAGATATTTGCGAAAAATAATTTAGGGGACATAGGATAAGTAATAGGACACATTAAAATGTTTTTTGGAATTTTAATGAGGTTTTTACAGGTGTATTTGGCCGAGCTTGAGGTAGTGTATAGGCCTACAGAAAGAAAAGATATGTTACTTTGAAATTTGAAGGGAAAAAAACTCATATTATAAAAAATCAACCTTGCTTATGAGTGTGCAATTGATATCTACTCAATAAACAAAATCTCACACCTTCATTCCATGCACATCACTGCAACGTGTAAAAATTTTAGTTCATTCCGAAATTCAACATATGCCGTTAACATTTTTTAAAAATGAGATAATGAGTGTGAAATTAAATTCCATGTGAATCGCGGGCACTTCTAGTATGAAAATACAGTAAATACTAGAAATGCTAAGTGGCTTTGTCTTTCACTCCATATATGGAAATGTGAGGTATACTGAGTGGGTGTGTATTTCAGTCCATACTGTATATGGAACTGATAGCTGCACTGAGTGGGCGTGACTTTCAGAAAATATACCGTAGAAAATTAGAGTGGTGTGGAAAACAAGCTTTTTATGGACATGATATTATAGCAGAGTGGGTGGAGCTTAAAGCCTTCCTCAAAGTTGCTCTGTTTCAAATAAAGTGATGGTCAGAAATGAACAAAACAAACAGTTAAATCACCTTTTATGAAGAATTTTGAAAATTCCTGAAAACCTCATAATTTAAGACATTGTTTCCTAAATCATCTTACCCCACACAATGCTGAGCATGTATTATATTAAAATGCTAAATGCTTATATCTTTTACACTTGGACTTTGTCCTCATTCAGAATAATAACATAAAGAGAAGGACTCACTTCATACAAGAGCAGTTTGTAGGAAACGTGTTTCAGCACTTCAGTCAGGAGCGAGTCTGTAAACGGCTGCCGTGAGTGTTCACACTTCCAAGTGCCCTACACAGGTGTCAAAATGGACTGCACCGATTCTCTCGCATACAGAATATTTGCATTGTGTATGAGAGAGAGAGAGAAAGAGAGAGATACCAAAAAAAGACCAAAAATGGCCAAAAAAAGGGAAAAAGGGAAGGCTTATCGAGAAAAGACAAAAAAGATGGAGTGATGCTAAAGAAAGGAAGAAGAGAAAAATTAAACATGAGGGAAGCAACAAGATAGAGAGTGAAATGAGAAAAGTAGCTGAAGGGAGAATTAGAAAGACTAAAAGAAATAGATATAATAATGAGGCACAAAGAAAAGAGAGAGAGTCTATCACGCCCCCAGCAGCACCTCCTAATAAACTTAATCAGTCTATTTTTACTCTGAACTGATCTCCCATAATGGCAAAGAGGCCAAATCTCACTACTGCACTCCATTAAATGGGCCACTGTGATGGGAGGATTTTTTTTCTCCTTCTCTGTCTCTCTTTGCCCTTTTCCATTTCCATATGAGTCATAGAGAAGGTGAGGGAGAGAGATACAGTGAGGGTGATATATACAGTCAGGTCCATAAACTTCGGAACAAAGACAAGTTTTCTTTCTTTTTTTTTTTTGGCATTTGCCCTCTGCACCATCACACTGAATTTGAAATGGAATACTGGAGATGTAGAGACTTTTGACTTTTATTCAACGTTTTTGACAAATATGTGGCAATAGCTGGAAAATGGGTGCAAATGGAGGGGGGCTCATAAATAATGGAACATATTGGTCAGGTGCATGGTCTGTTGTGTCCTGTTCCCTCATTACTCCAAGATGACTTCAAGCAGATAAAAGTGTTACATTTGCATATATACATACATACATATTACATCTGTAAATAAGTATTACATTTGCATTTGGTAGCTGTTCACTCAAACTCTCAACATCAGGTCCAAAGAGAAGTGTATCCAAGTGAAGAAGGCCATCATTAGGAAATAAATAACTAATAAACAATAATAAATAAATAAATAAACCAATTAGAGATGGGTTTGAAACATTCTTAAAAAGAAGTAATTAACTGGCAAGCTCAGGAACAGCAGAAGCCCGGGAGGACGATGGAAAACAACTAAAGTAAATAACCACAGAATTCTGTCCATGGTAAAGAAGAACTCTTTCACAACATCTAGCAAGTCGAGAACACTCTGGAAGAGGTAGGCGTGTCATCGCCAAAAGACTACAGTCAAGAGACGGCATTATGAAATAAATACAGATGCTTCACAACTAGGTGCAAACCTCTGGTAATGCTCAAGAACAAAGACCAGATTAGTCTTTGGTAGAAACCTTTGCCAGATTCTTTGGACTTATGAACCCAAAATTAATAGTGAAACCAGAATTATGGGTAGAGAAAAGTATGGAGAAAGAAAGAAGCATCTCTTGATCCGAAACACCACATCATCTGTCACACATGGGGGAGGCGGTGTTATGGCATAAGTGTGTACGGCTGCCAATGGAACCAGGTAATTGGTGTTTATTGATGATCTAACTGCTGATGAAAAGGATAAAAATAGGACAGGATCCTATTTTTTGTTCATTTGCTTCACTTTGCAAATGAATAGTAACCTAAAACATACAGCGAAAGCTACCC
Source organism: Clarias buthupogon (assembly GCA_030014345.1). Lineage (NCBI taxonomy): Eukaryota > Metazoa > Chordata > Actinopteri > Siluriformes > Clariidae > Clarias > Clarias buthupogon. Next base: position 32,748,689 of record JAQMYK010000023.1, read on the forward strand.
AAGAAATGGAATATTGTTGACTAGCCAAGTCAGTCACCTGCTCTCAACCCACGTACAGAATGCTTTTCAAATACTGAAGACAAGACTGAGGGAAGAAAGACCCAGAAACAGTCAGCAGCTGAAGGCAGCTGCAGTAAAGGCCTGACAAAGCATCTTGAGGGAGAGAACTCTGCATTTGGTCATGTCCATGAGTTCCAGACTTCAGGAATTCTCTGACTCCAAAGGACTTTCATCCAAGTTTTAAAGGCAATCCTTATTAATTTGGGGAGAGACCGACAGAGAGAGCAATAAAGAGAGATACAGTAGATAAAGACAGGGAGAGGGTGAAGAAAGACACAGACAGCTAAACTGTGGGAGAGAGAGAGAGAGAGAGACTCTGAGTGAGAGTGAGTACGCAACACAGGAAGAGAAGGATAAAAGAGAGAGAGCATGACAGATTGAGAAAGACAGTGGTAGAGATAGCAAAAGCAAGAGAGAAAGACAGAGAGAGAGAAAGAGAATAAAGGAGAGGATGGAGGAGAGCAGAAGCAGTAGATGATGATGAAGTGAATATGAGGCCTTCTGGGGATGAAACAGCAAATTCAGCATATATGCAAACATTCGGATACAGCATTACCTTCCCTGCTACTTTTACACACACACACACACACACACACACACACACACAATGCTCCATATACTGTATATGTTGGCAAGTCACTTTAATAGGAACATTCAGCCAATTATGTTTCAGCATCACAATGCATAAAATCATACAGATCCAGGTCGAGAGCTTCAGTTCAGGTTCACCTCAAACATCATGGTGGAGAAAAAAAAAATCTCGTGACTTTGCTTGTGGCAGGTTGCTGGTTTGATTACTTCAGAAGCTAATGACCTTTTGGGCTATTCACACACAACACTCTTTAAAGTTTACATTTACCGAATGGTGCAAGAACAACAAAAAAAATGATGAGAGAGAGGTCAGAGGAGTATGACCAGGCCTGGACGTCCCTCACTCTTCATTTTGCTGCAGTGATCAAAAAAGGATGCACAACAGTTCAAAAGTTTATGTAAAAGAGCTACAACAGCAGAAGACCACATCAGGTTCCTCTTCTGGGAGTCAGGTAAATAGTTGATCTTAGTAAGCAACATTACAGTGAATATAGTCTGTTTGATCTAATATGTCATGCTATGAGTTTATAATTAAATAAAAGTTTTTAAAAAATTTATAAATGTTTATTAGAATTTAGAGTGTGTTAAATGATCTACAACAGCAACTCTGCATTAAGACACAATGTTTCACAAAGTCCCTTTAGCAGGCATAGAAGCACAAAAGAATACATGGGTTACTAGCTAAATAAAACTAAGAGGAAAATATTATTTTATAACAGCTTACGAGATGTGCGGTAACTGTACATGTGCACACACTCGCCTATCAAAGGTGTACGCTGGTACTAACAAATACCACTACAGCCATATGATCAAAAAAGGAAAGGAAGCAAATCATGCATTGAGAGCAAACCCAAAAACGCGACCTAGTAAACCACCAAACAATCCAAAATGCACCTCACAGAACCCAAGTGCAAAACAGTTTCACACACGGTCTCTCAGAAAACCAACAACAATAAACAGTAATTAAATATAATGAGCTCAGCCGTTCTGTTCACTTGAAAACAAACTACATCCTCCTTTTCTTAAGAATAAAGAGAACAATAAGACCATCACACAGGTTATCCTTGGCTTTAATAAATCCAACAGCATGTCCTTTTATTTCCCAAAATATTTCTATAATCTATAATATGCCTTTTTCAACCATTTTTTTTCTCATAACAGTCTCTAAAGTTTAATACATCCACCAAAAAAAAAAAAAAGATCCACAGATTGCCTTCCTCCAGCCACTCACTATTAGCAAGCTAGCGTAGAAAAGCAACGCAGCAAACACAGGTCACCTCACAACAAAAACTCCTGTATAGCGACTGCAATGTTTCAATAACTCTGCTGAGATGCTAAATAAATTTATTTAGTTAGTCAATCTTAATTCCTTAAAAACCTCTGAGAAAGGAAAGGAAAACAGAGAAAGCAGAAAAAGCATAGAAAGTTTTTTTTATATCTGATATTGAATATCTTCAGCACTAGCTTGTTTAGCTATCGATCATTAGCACTAAAATCCACTGAGTGCTATTCAGCTACTCTCAAAGTTCAGCAACACTTTCAAATGGCAACTTGCTAGCAGTGAAATGCTAGCAGGTAAATTGCTAACTCAGCGATAAACACATTTGTAAGATAGCTAACAAGTTTTAATTAGAGGAAGCCATCAGTAAGAATGAGACCTAGTGTCACCTACTGTAGCTCAATGTAGAGTTAAGGTGAATTATGCAGCTTTATTAAAGCAATGGAAATTAGCCATGTTAGCTAACTAGCAAGCTAAGCTTGTTTAATTCTTAAGAATTAGACCTAGTGTCAGCTAGCTTGATGTAGATTTTATGCATAATTTTTTCAAAGCAATGAAAGTTAGCCATGTTAGCTAACTAGTGAGCTAAGCCTGTTTAATTCTTAGCTAGCAAGCTAATTTCACTGATATACTAGTCTGGTGTCAGGGCAGTGTTTAGTGTTTTGTAAAACGTTTTGTATTAAGAGAAATGAGGTGAAATATGTTTCTGTCTTTTTCTTTCTTTATGTCCCTCTATCCGTACTTGTATCCCTCTTTCATTCCACATTTACTTCCTTTCATCATTTTTTCTTACCTTCATTATTTCCTTTCTTTCATTCTACCACATTCTTTCACTTTCTTCATTTCTTCCTTTCTTTTTCTTATTTCCTTCCTGTTAAATAACTTTGTATCCTTCTATATTCTTCCATTTAACCATCTTTTTATTTTTCTTTGCTTCTTTAAATAATGGTATCCATCCTTTTGTCCATATTCTTTCTTTCTTTCTTTTATCATACCATCATATATTCTTCTATCCCTTCCATCCACACTTCCATCCCTCTCATCATTCCTCTTTCCATCCTTCCATTCATCCATCATACCTTTCTGTTCTTCTTTTCTTTTTTTCTTCTTTTTCTTTACCTCGCTTTTTCTTATGTCTGCACGTGTCCTTTCTCTGCTCCTCCCTTCCATCTTTCTATCATTGTATAATTTCTTTTTTCTTTGATTACTTTGTCTACTTTTTGTCCTTCTTTTCAGCCTTCCTTTCTTTTATCCATTCCTTCTTCCATACGTCTCTCGCCTTTACCTCTTTAATTATTTAGCTTTACTTTCTTTCACCCTTCCTCACTTCGTGCATCATTTCATTCACTGTTTATTTTTACTAAAAATTGTGTTCATCCTTTCATTATTCTTTTGTTCCTTCAATTCTTTTTCATTCTTCTCACCATCATATGCTTTATCTTTCCATCCTTGCTTTTATGTTTGTTTTTTGAGGGTGTGTGTCTGTGTGTGTGTGGTAGGAATTTTTAATGAAAGTGAACTCCAGTAAAATGTGTTTTCAAAATGTATTGGGGAAAAATGTGTGTAAGAAATCGTGAAAAACTGCAAAGCACATCATAATAAAAGTAGGAGTGTGTGTGTGTGTGTGTGTGCGTGTGTGTGTGTGTGTGTGTTGGTTCTGTGTCAGGATGATGGTGAGGCCCGGAGCGCAGACTTCCTGGTGCACTGTGAGACTATTACATGGTCTAGCAGAGCCTAACTAATAACCTCGAGCACATCACCCAATTCCCTCAGCCTCATGTCAGAGTGTCAGGGGCTCACACACACACATATGCGCACACACACGCAAGCACACACACACACACACACACACACACACACACCTCACTCAGGATGAACATGTTGTATGGTGATACTGGTCAGCAAGCTGTCCGTCATCCTCCTAAATCAGAACGACAAACAGTCAGACTCAGAACTTCCATCCCTCTATCCATCCTCTTATCTCTCTATCCATCCTTCCGTCTTCTCACATTCATTTTCTAATTAGAATTTTTTTCAGAAATTTTTCTTCCTTACTCCCGTCTTCCCTCCTTCCCTTTCTTTCCACTGTGTATTTTATCCTTCCTTCTTCCTTTTCTTCCATTTATCATCATTAACCCCTTCCCTTCATCTCTCATTTATCTTTGCCTGTCTCTTCTTTCTTCCGTCTTTTTATTCTCTTCCTCTGTTTTTCTATCTTCCTTTGTTCCTTCTTTAGTTCCTTCCTTCCCACTATTACATAATCCTCCATCTTTTTTTATCCTTACTTTTTTCTATCCTTCATGCAGTAATTACATACTTTATTCCTTACCTTCTTCCTTTCTTTCTTGTTTGTGTTCTACCTTTTATTCTTCCATCCTTGCTTTTATCCCTCCATCCTTACTTTTATCCATCCTTTCATTTTTCTTACATTTCTTTTAATTTCTTATATCCTTACTTTTCCCTTCTTCCTTTTGTCCTTCCTTCCTTTTAGCCGTTGATTCCTGCGTCCTTCCTTATTTTAATTTCAAATTTTTCTATTTCCATCTATCCTCCTTTCCTTTTTTTTCTCTCCTTCAGTCCTTCTACTTTTATTTCATTCTCACACTTTTCCACCACTTTTTCCTTCATTTCTTCCTTCTCTTTCTTTCTGGTGTATATTTATGTTTATGTGTGTTGATGTTGTTAGCAGTGTGTGTAGTAGTGGAGACTGTTCAGACTCCAGGCCCTGCAGTTTTTGGGGGAAACATGTTAAACCCCTGATGTACTCTCGCCAAACTGAGCTCTTTTACACCAACACAGTTGCCCCCACAGAACTGTGTGCATGTGTGTGTGTGTGCGTGTGCGTGTGCGTGTGTGTGTGTGTGTGTGTGTGTGTGTTTCCCTCCTGCCAATTCCTTCCATGCTTCAATCCTCTGTTTTTCTTCCTCCACTCCATCAACCTGGCGACGTTCAGTGCTGAGCCATGACACTGCATGACAGAGAAGAGAGAGAGATAGGGGGGCGGGGGAAGAAAGAGAGAAAGCCTCTGACAGAGAGCAATGTAAAGTTAGGGAAAGCAGTACAGACGTGCACTGACGCCACAGAAGAAAAAAAATAGATTACATCTCCTACTACATGTAAACCATCTCGTTAAAAACTTCTGGTTAGTATGTGAACATCTTGTTGATATCTCAAAAACATCTTGTTTATACCTCAAAAAAATATCTTTACTATGTGAAATATATCATGTTACTACATGAGAAACATCTCCCTAATACGTTTTAACCCTTAACTTTCCGTCCCACTTTTGCACATTGCTTCGTGACACCAGCCGTTTCAAACTGTTGGGGGGAGGTGTGACATGCTATCCACTTGCACATCGTCTTACTATGAAAAAAAAACATCTTGATAATATGTGAAAAACATATAGTTACTATGTGAAAAATATCTTGTTGCTACTTGAAAAACGACTCCTTACTACATGAAAAAAAAAAATTCTTACTACGTGAGAATCATCTCTTTACTTTGTTAAAAATACTTTGTTACTAATGAAAAACATTTCCTTAATATATGAAAAATATCTCTTTACTACATGTACAAAATTGTTACTACCTGAAAATATCTGATTATGTAAAAAAAACACATTGCTTCTTTCTTCAAGAGAAATACTGCATTACTACGAGAAAAAGATCTCTTTACTACCAGACAAACCTCTCGTTACTGCAAGAAAGATTTCTCTACTGAATGAAAAACCTCTTGTTAAAATGAGACAAGCATGTCACTTTTATTAGAAAAACATCTTTTTACTACATATGAAGCATTTCATTACTATTTAAAAAAATCTTGTTACTACAAGGCTGGTTACTATCTGGCTTTTATGAGAAAAAACATATTTTCTCTATGAAATACTTGTTTGTATTATAGTTCTTAAGAATTGCGAGTTAAGAGTTAATGAGATACTTTTGTGATAATGAGATAGTTGATAATAAAGGTATCTGTATCAATATTTCATAATGATGTTTGCTAAGAGTAAAGAAATACACATCTTTTAATAATTCTCTTCTTCTAGTAATGAGATATTTATAGTAATAAATGACAGATTTTGTAATAATGCATTGCTTTTCTTGCTATAACTAGATGCTGATGGGAACTTTTTTCCTTGTGTAGCAGTATTATGTGTTATCATGTGTTAGTGTGTATGAGTGTTTGTGTACGTGTGTATTAAGGGAGTGTGTGTAGGCGCATGCATATCAAACCAAGGCCCACCGGAATGCTGGGATAACTATATAAATCCCACATGGAGGCTGAGAGACGGATGCAACTTGCGTCACAGCTTACTAAAGATACAGACATACAATAAAGCGTTACTGCATCCTCCTCACCCTCTCCTGTTTCTCTCCTCTTTCTGTTCTTTCATTCAAATGCAGCCATGTGTCCTTTATTACTGCTAAAATCAGCAGCTTGGCCGTCATGTGCCGCTTTTTAAAACTCATCATTTGAGCCTAATTGGGGAAGAAGCTCGTGCACAGATTACACTCCACATGCTGCCCATGCGTGTGGACAGAAACATTTGCCATTCCTTTTTTCTTCTTTTTTTTTTCTTCCTTTCGTCTTTTCTCCTTTCCAAACGCTCTACTGCCAGCGTTATTTCTCAAGCTTGCATGCTGAAGTGTAATAAATGGACAGTTTTTTTTTTCTTTTTTCTCCCCCTCCAGTGCTGAGACTGTAAACTCGAACCGTGAGCCTCCGGGACGAGACCACAGCTCCACCAAGTGGTCACTTATTAATTAGAGTTATTAAAGATACATGAAACTTTCTTTCTCTCTCTCTCTCTCTTGTTGTGAGCAATCAGTGTGTGATACATAATCAGTAATCATTTGGTGAAATGGCACATTAATTATCTATAGCAGGGGGTTGCAACATCTCTGCAGCCAGAAACTCCTTCCAGATTTATATAAATATATATAAAACAACAACAACAAAACAAAAAAATGACATCGACCCTGTGATGATTATAGCACATGTTTATTTTATGGGTATAATCCAGAAATACTGCGCACAGCAGGCAAATATGTATCCACATAATTACTTATTGAAGCCATAAAAACTTTTTTATTCACCAACTTTTCCTTCTAGAAACCAAATCAGCTATTAGACCTTTTTTTAATTGTAAAAAAAAAAAAACTTGCACTTTAATGGGTTTTTTTTTTACACTTAAGTGGCCTTGCAATATTATTATCCAATTATCCGGGGGGTGGGGGGGGGTGGGCACTTGGCAGGGATGCACTCTGGACACAGTGCCAATCCATCGCAGGGCAAACACACAATCATATGCGCACACATATACACACACACTATGGGCAGTTTGGCAATTCCCGTTAACCTTATCTGAATGACTGTGGGAGAAAACCCGGAGAACCTGGCAGAAACTCTTCAATCTCCACGTACATACAACTCCACATACATAGATCCAAGGCGGGAATCGAACCCATGATCCTGGAGGCGACACCACTACCACCTTTATTTTCTTTTTTAATTTTAGATTAGTGTTAGTACCAGTCGTTGATGATTACAGAGTTTGTAAAAATAGTTAAAAGGTTAAAGCTAGAAATAAGCTTTAATGTAATTAGTGATATTATTATTATTTCAGGTTGAAGCTCTGAATCTTTGCCTGTCTTTCTGTACAGCAGAACACTCTGCCTAACCTATTGATACAGGGTACGTATTTTTTGTAAAGATTGCGTATCTTGCTCCTTGTTAACACAAATTTGTACTTCTTTCGTCATCAGCCAAATACACTCCCTATTTAAAGTAGGTTATTACATCCAGCACAAGACTGTTCATGACACTTTTACTCAACATTTTGATTGGAGCACTTAACATTTTCAATTTGGACCTTTAATGGATATGTTTGCTCTAACGACATGTTTTATGTCATAATTGTGCTTTATTCCTTCTTTAATTTGAATCCTATATGTGCTATATTTCTACATTTGTATTTGTGCATTCATTATTCTAGTCAATAAAATAATTCTAAGTTGAGCAGCATTTTTCAATGTTTTTTCCCCTATCTGGATGATGGAAAACCTTTAATCTTTAAAACCTTTTTAGCTACAGACACATCTGTGTCCTCATGTTGTAGATAGGAGTAATGAAGTCACTGTAGTTTTAAAAAAGTGGCTACTGAGATGTTTAGTGAGTCATTTACATATTCATTTACATTGTCATTTGGCAAATGCCTTATCCAGAGCAACTTCCAACAGTGCTTTAACGTATCTATCACTTCCTGATACTGGTGTAACCTGAGCAGTGATGGGGGACGTTACTTTTACATTACAAAATTACTGTCTTTAAAAAGTAATCAGTTACATTACAGCGTTACTTTCTGATAAAAGTAACTAATTCGAGTACTTCTCCATTGCAGAAATTGAAAACTCCTTTGTGTTTCCTCATGCATGTTGTTTTAGTCAAGACCTTTATAATTATTCTACCATCATCACTCAGTGAAGTTTGGCCCATAAT
>JAQMYK010000023.1:32801586-32816423 GCA_030014345.1 Clarias buthupogon
GGTAGTGATCGTCAACACAACTGTTTGTTTTAAAAGAGAGAAAGTGTGTGCGTGTGTGTGTGCGTGCGTGTGTGTGTGTGTGTGGTGCCGGTTGCTGCGCGTGTTTGCCTCCGTGTGTTTCTTTTCACGCCTGAGGCTTTCAAAACTGGCTCTGTGCGATAGGAATGCCAGCGGAAACAAAAGCGCCATCAGAGTTTTGCATGACATTAAATGTCACCAGGCGATGGCTTCGGCAAGCGAGGACTCGACGCACATTCCTTCAAGGTTTCTGTTTACAGTAAGCTGGTGTATAGATCTAGACACAGATACACCCCGAGTTATTAGCTACCTCAACAAATAGTTTTTTCTTATAACAACATCTTTACAAAGAAGATTAGAGAGAGAGAGAGAGATGATTAGGTTTTTAGAAAAAAAAAATGGTATGCTGTTATGGGAAAATAATCAACTACAGGTTTGCAGCAATAACTGATTATTATCTAAAATAGTGTAGATATAAATGGATAGGTAGATATATAGATAGTTACAGCCGTGACCAAAAGTTTTGAGAATTAAAAAAAAGGATTTTTTTCACAAATTCTGCCGCTTCAGTGTTTTTCGATCTTTTTGTCAGATGTTACTATGATGTGTAGTGTTGATCCTTCTGCTTCAAGACCTCTGAAATTCTCCCTGGAGTGCTGTCAATCAACTTTTGAGTCACATCCTGCCCATTCATGCATAATCAGTGCTTGGAGTTTGTCAGAATTTGTGGGGTTTTGTTTGTCCACCTGCCTCTTGAGGACTGACCACAAGTTCTCAATGGGACTAAGATGTGGGAAGTTTCCTGGCCATAGACCCACAATTTAGATGTTTTGTTCCCCGAGCCAGTTAGTTATCACTTTTGCCTTATGGCAATGTGCTACATCATGCTGGAAAAGGCATCGTGTGTCACCAGACTGTTCTTGCAATGTTGGGAGACGTTGCTCTCGGGGGATGTTTGTGTAACATTTTTTATTCATTGCTGTGTTCTTAGACAAAATTTGTGAGTGAGCCCACTCCCTTGGCTGAGAAGCGACCCCACACATGAATGGTCTCAGGATGCTTTACTGTTGGAACGACACATGACTGATGGTGTCAATCAACTTTTCGTCTCCGGACAAGCTTTTTTTTATGAATGCGGAAAGAGGATTCATCAGAGAAAATGACTTTAGCAATCCAATCCCTGTACCTTTTGCAGAATATCAGTCTGTCCCTGATTTATCCTGGAGAGAAGTGGCTTCTTTGTTGCCCTTCTTAAAATGTATAAAGGTGAGCGCTACCATCAGTCCAGTCTCATGCCAACAGTAAAACATCCTGAGAGATACATAGACAGATAGATAGATAAGTAGAAAAATAAATCCTTAGAATAAAAAGTAATTATAGTGCATTGTAGTGATTTATAGAAAATGAGTAAATAATAAATTATAACTAAAAGTGTAAAGTTAAACCAAGTGGACGAGTAGGTACAGTGTGCTCTCCGGGTATGAGGGACGTTCTGATACTAGAGCATGCTGAGAAACCTCTCATTGTTCCCAGGCTCAGCTCTTCAAGCATGGCAAGCGAGAGGACTTCCTGCAGTATGGTGCGTATCGCCTCTACATGAACATTCAACTCGTTTACGCTGTAATTAAAGAGCATCGAGGTTAACGTGATGTGCCGTGATGTTCCCCAGCCCCCATGGTGATCCAATGCCTGGACCAGAAGAAGATAACTGAGAGCAGTCAGACCTTGCTGAGGAAGCTGGCTGTGAAGGTGGTGCAGAGGCTCGGGTTGACTTTTTTGAAGCCTCGGCTGGCCAGGTGGAGGTAAGAGCAAGAAATGCTAACCTGCGTCATTTATCTTTGAAGATTCCAAGTTGCTCTGTTTAGTCAGGTTTTTTTTTCTTCTCTTGAATACAAATGTTTCAAGTCAACTAAACAAAAGAGACTTACTAGCTATGTATTCAAAGATAAACAAGTACATAAACAATTAATTATTTAATGCATACAGGTAACAACAAACAAGATGTGGAAATCTTCAACTGAGTAGTCGAGTGAACTTCAAGAAGACAAGACAACCTTTAAATATGCAGACGTTTTATCTAAACATGACACACGAGTGATGCATTTTGTTTTAACCTTTATTAAACCAGCTTGAGATGATCAGTCCACAATGGTGGCAATGACGATCCTAAATTGATAAAAATACAAAACATGGACATAATGAAATTACAAATACATAATAAGAATAGGAGGGAAGAGGTTTGCCACATCACACTTCAAATAATTATAATAAAAAGCTCAGATTTCAGTAATTAAGAATTACATGTACAGGTACAGCAGGAGAGTTCATCATCATAACGTTTACCAAAGACTTAAAAGTAGTCAATGACACAAGCCCAGTTGAATCACTAAATGAATCACTCTCTGTAAGCTGGTGGAATCCAGTTTATCAACAGCATTGAGAAGTTTACTCAAGGGGCGTTTCCCTGTGATGAGATTTCTGGTGAATGGAGGCATAAAAGTGATTGACGTTTACAGCAGACATCAAGCACAGTATGGTGATGAGAATTTTAGCCACAGTAACAATTGTATGGTGCAAATATTTCAAGGAAGGCCGTACATGTGTGACACATTCAGCGAGTCACCACTTAGACATTACAGGAACTCAGCTGGGAGTTATCCTGCCCTCGCTTCAAGCCATTTCCACATGTTTGGGAGATTAAAGGAGTTCTTGGGAGGCCAGCGTTTCTGATGCGAATCAGACAGGCAGTCCGACAGGCGATCATGTGTCACGGTGTACTGAGAAAACGTTCTACCTTGATGGTATCCAAGCACCAGTGAAACCCTGGCATAAGTGCATTAGTGTAGCAGGGGATGACATAAAGAAATAAAGCAAATTTTTACTTTCATTACTGTTATTTATAAGCAAAAGTCCCACTTTGACTTGAATATCCCCTATGTATTATTTTGATTAGAGAGAGAAAAGAGTTCATTGTGATGCTCACTCTACCATTTATTGATCATGCCCAAGAACCTCAACCCTGTTGGGATTCGCACCTTTGAGTCTCCTCTAAAGAAAAGTCAGGGTAAAAGTTTGGTGGTGGGGAAACGATTTGTACGTGGAATCAAAGATGGACAGAGACAGCACAGTATCAGGGGCAGTGGTGACTCTACCACTCAGCAGGTAGTTTGTTTAAGCCCCGGCACGATCTTAACATTCAACTGCTTAAGGAATGCTGTATCCTGACATGGTGCTGTATCCTGATGAAGCAGTGGATGCTTTGGCTGCTGTTGGTTGTGGGTTTGAGCCTCTTTGGATTGGACTTGTTTCCCGGGACACATGGTACTGTATGGTGGGCTGTGGTGTAATGGGTGTTCTGGTACCTTTCTATCTTGGCCAGCATTAACTGATTGGAGCAGACTGGCTAGCCTTAGATCCATGTAGGAATGGGTGAACTTTGGGTCCCCATGATCCTGTTATCTCTTTAATGTGTTAATGTTTTGGCTGATTGGTGAGTGATGCCATACAAGTCCCTGTGAAAAAGCTATAGAAGATACTGTGTGCCATATTATAGTTATGGAAAGTGAATGAAAACCTTTCAAAAGCATGTGGTGACAATACTGACTGTGCTTGTCATGCAGATACCAGAGAGGAAGCCGGTCTCTGGCTATAAACCTCAGCCAGTCGGCGGCCGCTGGAAAAGTGCTGGATGTGAAACCCGACTTGGGGTCCATCAGCCCAGAGGAGGACTACGAGATCCCAGAGGAGGTGGAGAATGTCATTGGTGGGTTCCACTTCACTTTAATGAAAAATTAACAAAAATTTTAATCAATCTTTTAATCAACCTTTTGTTGGTTGATCCATGGGTCACACTTTTTTCAGGGGTAGCTCAGTGGTTAAGGCATTGGACTACGGTTCGGAAGGTCCCAGGTTCGAATCCCACAACCACCACGTTGCCACTGCTGAGCCCTTGAGCAAGGCCCTTAACCCTCAACTGCTCAGATGTATAATGTGATAAAAATGCAAGTCGCTCTGGATGAGGGCGTCTGCTAAATGTTAATGTAAAATTATTTAGGTAAACCTTCATATTGTATTGTATTGTTTATTAGATATTTTTGGAGCATTAAAACTACTAAAAGCCTTAGAAGTATAACTGCTGGAGACAAATCAGACTACGAACATGAGTGTTGCTGAATCTAATTGAAAATTCCCAAAAATCTGATCGAATCGTCAGTCTATCTACTGTATGATTGACAGCCTTGGTGGATATCTATTGCTCTACTTTGGATTATTTTTTTTCTATTTATATTTACAGAGCAGCTACTGGTTGGTCTAAAAGACAAAGAGACGATAGTGCGCTGGTCTGCCGCTAAAGGGTGAGAACATTTCCATTCTTCCATCCCTGTTTAATACAAGTGTTCTGTTTTAAACAAATGTACACAAATTTTAGACTCACATCAAATGATGGATGATCACCCAGAACTGGATTAACTTCATTCTGCACTCTGCATGATGCAAATGTGTGCATGTATTAGCCTTGTAGAGTCAGTTCACAAACTAAACCAAGAAGCACTAATTGGACTCGGGGGTTAATTGGTGTCTTGTTTAATGGGGAACAGTTTATTGATTTGGAAAATGTGTATGGATTGTGTCTCTGAAGCATTCATTCCAAGTTATGTTAAGAGTTTGGGTCTCTAGGGGATACTTCTAGCAAAGATTGTCATCATTGTTTTATTGTTTCTTACCATGCAGTATTGGGAGGGTGACTGGGAGGCTACCTAAGGAACTGGCAGATGACGTGGTGGGATCAGTCCTGGACTGCTTTAGGTAATCTGACTGGTCTGTCAAGTATGACTCCATACAGTATATGTGCAGGATTTCTCAGGATGAGTGCTGGTTCTGACTATATGTGTGTGTGTGTGTGTGTTTGTGTGTGTATGTGCATGTGTGTGTGTATCCCAGCTTCCAGGAGACTGAGAACTCGTGGCATGGGGGTTGCCTTGCCCTAGCAGAACTTGGTCGCAGAGGATTGCTACTTCCTTCACGCCTTCCAGATGGTGGGTTTGTTAAATTTATAATTGAAGATGTTTTCAAAGGTGAATATGAGCTTCACTTGAGCTTTACTTGGGTCTCTTGTTTAACATTCTAACTTGAATACTTCAAATTCAGCAAGTCTTAATATTTTGGTTAACCGTTACAAACACAATGCACACAATCTATACTTTACAAACACTATTTATTTATTCAATACACAGAAATAAAATGTTACGATATACAGTTTAAGCATGCACTGTGTATTCTGTCTTACTGTATGTAAGAAAAGCTTTTTACAAAACATGCATATAAAAGGTAAGTCTGTGATTGGCACTCATCATTCACCAGCTCAAAAGCTCCTATATGAAACTGGCAGCTCCCGAAACGTCCCTTTCCGAATACCAATCAACAGTTCTGTGTTCTCCTTCTCTTGTCCCGGACTGTCTCGTTCGACCTCACCCTTTTGCTGGATGTTTTTGCTGCCTCGTTGCTTGCTCGTTTCTGTCCCTTGGCGGCGTTTTTTTGCTCAGTCGTCTCGTCATTAGGAGCCTGGTCTTGGGGATGCCCATGACCTGGACTTTGAGTCTCCGTGCGTGGTTCTAGAGGACGTTCAGGCGTATTGATGTTGCTGGAGCTGGCCAGCTGGCAGAGCGCAAACGCTGCAGAGTGCCTACGGTCACACTGCTCTTGCTCGGATGGAGTTATCTGAACCTGGCTGACACAGACTTGGTCAGGGAGATCCTCCGAACACATGGTAGTACTTGTCTGGATCTGGTTGGTGGACTTCGCTCGGAGGCAGAGGTCTAGAGGTGCGTCTTCGTCATTGCTATCTGACTGAGACTTGATCTCGTCATCAGATTTGTTCCGGTCTCTCTTTGATAGGTTTAGAGGACTGGCTGGATCATCACTATCTTTATCCTCAGCTTCATCTGATAAGGAGTCTGAGCATTGAACAGACCTGGGAGTAGTATTTTCCACAATGTCTCTGAAAAGAGAAAAAAAAAGGAACTCATTAATTTTTTTGGCTATACTTTACTTCAATCGATTTTTAGGTCCTGATTTTAAAAAAGAAGTACCCACCTTTTTTGCTTCTGCGTACTGTTCTCTTGCTGTTTGCTACACAGATGCCTCAATCTCTCTGGCTTTCCCAAATTGGTGCATTCTGATTGGCAGGTAGGCTGTGGGTTGTTGGAATGGTTCTGTGTGATATCTGCAATGCTCGGTCTATCCGGAGACCCTGACGCAGCACAGCCAGCCATTGGGCTCTGCCGAGTGGCCCTGTCACCTCCATTCTGTTGGTTCCCTCGGGCTTCTGAAGGCCTGCTGTAGGATCCAGGTTGAAGGTATGCATACCTTCCATACTCCCTGGATTCATAGCCATGGGCAAACATCTCCACGGGGATGTACCTCGGGCCCTGTAAGGACTGCATGTGTTCAGGAGGATAAACCCCATAGGGTAAGTGTGGAACTTGAAGAAAAGGGTGGCTGTATCTGTAGGGGTATGGTTGCAGGAGAGACGGGTGATTGGGTGGGATCAGAGGTGCTGGGACAAGGGGTCTGTTGTGCTCTTGTAGGCTTAGACAGTAGGCTGGAGGGATGCTTTGATTCTGCAAGTAGGTTTGGTAAAAAGCTTGCGTGCTTGGGAGTATGTATGCTGGGTAATCTGCAGGGGGCTTGAGGGGTGCAGAAGTGGCCCGCTGCCCCCACGGTGGCCCAGGGTGGAAAGAAGCGCGGGCAGGAATATGTGACGAGGGTTGATCTGCTTTACGTGAAGGCGGAGCTTCATTTTCAGATTTCCGTTGAACTGGAGAAAAGGCAGATGATGAAGTGCTCTTTAGCGAGTTCTCTACACTTCCTGGAACTCTGCTTTCACTGCTGATCAGCTCAGAGGGATTTTCTCTAACTTTCTTTACGTGACTCTCATTTCCATCCTTATCATCTCCGCCCTCTACCTCTTGGACCACCAACTGGTCCAGCTTTTCCACCATTTTAGTTTTGCTGTTCGAGTGGTCTGGACGGATCGGGCTGGGTTTTGCAGGCATCGAGGGTTCTGTGTGTACTTGATTTGAGGAAGTGCTGTGCTGTGGAGCTCTGGAAGCTCTTCCTGTCTGCTCCCCACGCTGAGACACCAAAGAGATGGAGTTCTTGCAGAGGTTGTACTTCATGTGATTAAAGAGATGAGACTTGATGTTGCAGGTGAAGGGACACTGGAAGCACTGGTATTTGAAGGGCTTGCCGGGAGGACGTGGAATATAATGTGGCTTCTTTGGTTTTCTCTCCGAACGGGTTTCCATGTTGAGGTTTTTTTCAGTCCTGAGAAACACATGTACATGAAAAATATATATACAGTGTATATATATATATATATATTTATTTTATTAACTAAGTGTTTTTTTGTTTTTTTTTAACTTGACCCTGTGTGAACTGTTCCCCGAGGACCATGTGGGTTTTTTCGCCCGGGGTGCTGTTTGGTAGCTAGACTGTACACATTCAAGCTCCCGGCCCTGTTTTGCATACACTGAGGCAGTTTTTTTCTAGGGCTTTTTGGCTCGTGCTTCTCTGATTGTTTGATTTGCCGTGCACTCTTGGCCTAAGACGCAGCGACAGGTAGGAGCGGTTCTGGCGAAGAAAATCGCAGGCCTGTGGAGACTTGCACATGCTTCTTCGAATCCTATTTGGACGGCGTGGGAAACGGCAGACACCTGCTTCCCGTAACCCCACCTGTAAGCCACTTGTGTGCGCACACAGCATGATGATCTCACCTGCGTTAAAGATTACGAGAGGCTGCTGATTAATGATCATAACGGTACTGAAGAGTTTTCCTCTGTATTCACCTCTGAACGGGTTAGACGTTTGATTGAAACTTTTGATTGTGTTTACCTAGCTCGTCATGATAAGTTTAATGTGATGAGATTAAGTTTGTGCAAAAGCAGAAACTCTGCACAATTACAGAATGCTTCATTAAAGCCTAAAGAAGGCTAAAGATTTAGAAGCCCCAGGGTTGGTATTGGAAGACAGAGAAGCTTTGTTTTGTTTATTTTTTTTCTCCTTGAGAAGTATTAAATGCAAATAATTTTCAGTTGTTTAAGACACTGCCCTAAGGAACCTGCTTGTCACGCATTGTCACAACAGGTTGCCAATCCAGTTTTGGATTAGCTTTTGCAAGTGCTGCCGCTCCCTCCAAAGGAATAAAATTGCTTCAAGAGGTTTCTGTTGTGAAATACCTTTTTTGGTTTCTTGTATTATTATTATTATTTTTTTTTTATAATTTATTTATCTTTGCAAAACACATTTTACAATCAGAAAACCTTGTAATGCTAGTATTACATGAAATGCCTAGACTGACACAATAGTATATTAAACATAATCAGTATTAGTGAAATAAAATCAGTTCTGTAAAATACATTAAGTTTGTGCAAACTGACAGTTGATAAAATCCTTCTGAGTTAATCTATGACTTTTTTTTAAGCCTAAATAAGTTTAGCTTGATGAATGACAACATTTTAAGATTTCTAAACATTCCTGATTTTTTTTTCTTTCTTTTTAACTTAAAAAATAATCAAGCACAAATATTTAAACAGTCAGCTCCTGGATATTTCAACGTTTTTTAAAATTCTTTTTAGAGTTGTTGGATTAGACCTATTTCTAATCTCCTTTACACATCGTGTGCCTCACAGGTAACAGGTGGATTTCACAAAAAACACCTGCTGTAACTGGAAATATTCTGCTAAAATGCTTGAGCAGATGAATTCATCCTTTTCTGAAAAGCGCCTGATAGATACAAAATACACAGGGCTGTATTAATGAGGTCTAACCCTGGCTGCTAATTTAAAACTGAATATGCAGACGATGCTTACCTGGTGTCTGACGGTGGTGCCGGTCATGGAGTAAATTGTCCAGACCGAATGAAATCGTCTCAAGCCTGGGACGACGGCGTGGTCGGTGTCGAAGTGCGTGTGAGGACTAAAGGCGCTGTATCTGATTAGTCCTGTATGTCTGTCTCACTCTGTCAGCGGGGTGGAGTCTATGCCAAGGTAGAGCCCTGAGGCAACACCTCTCGAACTAATATTACTCAGGCCCCAAGCCACGATTCACCAGAGTGGCTCCCACGAGCCTGAGATCATCACCATGGCTCTTTGGCATGTGATCTCTGCCGGGTTTGTTTCAGGATCAGGATCTGGGCTGTCAGGATACACCGACAGAATTTGCATGTAGTTGAATTTCTGTTTTGCCTGACTAGTTCAGCTTGGTGGGAATGTCTGTAAGGGAGTTTATTTATACTGTCGATTAACAGTTACTCATTTCTCAGTTAGAAAAAAGAAATCCCCTTTTTTGTTGTTTCCTATGGATATAGGATTTACTGTATATACTGCATAATGGATAATCCCACATCATGACTTAAAGTTATGTATTTAATCAAGGACATGTTACTTGCAGCATATAACAGTTTACACATTTGAATCGTACTTTCTGCTTTCTTTTTTTGTTTCAAACACACCTGAACCAGTTTAACAGGTCAATTGAATTGAATCGGTTTAAACCAAACCTTGATTAAAAGTAGTCCCTCTTTTTTTAAATAATGTCTTGTACTTGTTGTGCTTCATTCTGTTTTTCAGAAAGTTATGAAAAGAAAGCCTCAGGGTTAGAATTATTAAAGACGAAAACATGTTTTTGTGTAGTTTCAAATAATTTGCCTAATAATTGAATAGCTGGATTGTGGCCGTAGGACCGGTGAGCTAAAGGACTGTGTCCATAGTTTTGTAATTAAATGTTCATACCCAGTATAAAGCTGAGGTAGAATATATAAATATATATATATATCATGTGCATTGGAATATAGATATAAAATTTTTTAGGTATAGCTACACTCAAGAGTACAGAGACTTTAGGACAATAATCATATATATTTTATACATATGATTTAATCAACTGTCAAGTAAGTCTATTTAAGAAATATATTTGTTGGGTATAAATTTGCGCTTTCTTATGAAGTGTCCACAATTATGAAAACTCCATTTAAAGCTTTTTTATTATTATAAATCTATACAGAACTGTGCAGAAGCCTTGAGCCCAATTTTTTCACGCAGCAAAACCCAGAAACCTTCTTTTAGTTTCTGTTTTCTGTATCTGAAAAGGAGTCTTTTACATAATGTGCTGCTTTAAGGTTTGGAACCGATAATGAAACTATAAAATAAACATAACATAACATGACAAACACATAGGGTGCCTAAGACTTTTGCACAGTACTACAGATGAAAAGAAAGAAATTGGAACAAAAGTTTTACTTTGACAGGCTGCCAAAATATCCAATCTTAAATGTTAGTTATTTATGTACGAGCCTCAGCAGCAACCTCATTTCCCCCCTCGTCTGTTCAGCATCACCAGTATACTAATCACCAACCTGATCATCAGTCATCTGCACCAGTTTCTCACTGCTTCATGCCTTAAGTTAGAAGGAGTTTATACTTGAATTATTCATAGGTGACTGTATGGAGTAACAAATGAAAAACATTCCTCTGAAACTGCTTAGGTATTGGACTGGACTGAAAATGAAAGACAAAAAAAAAGAAGCAAAATTTTGCTAAAAATGAGAGCCAGAAAAGTCGTTTTGTAAAATTTGGTAAACATTTTTCATAATTTAAGTCAGAAATTTAAACTCATATACTAGAGTGAAATATTTCAAGTCTTAAATTTTTTTATTTTGATGATTATGGCTCATGAAACTCAAAAATTCAGTATGTTAAAATATTAGGATATTTTGTTCAGGTCAGGCGAGTTGGTTGGCCAATGAAGCACAGTAACATCATGGTCAACAAACCAATTAGTGGTAGTTTTGTCACTGACGCTAAGTCCTGCTGAAAAAGGAAAATAGCATCTTCTTAATCCCTCTAAAATATCCTGGTAGACGCTGTGATGACTTTGGACCAACACCAGCAGATGACGTGGCCGACTATGGAAACTTCAAGTTCACCTTCAAGCATCTTGAATTCTGTGCCTCTCCACTCTTCCCTCAGACTCTAGGACCTCTATTTCTAAAAGAAATGCTAAATTTACTTTCATCTAAAAGGGGGACTTTGGACCACTTAGCAACAGTCCATCAACAGTCCATTTCTTTTTTTTTTATCCTTAGCTCAGGGAAAACACTGCTAATGTCTCAACACTGTCTCTGGCTCAGATGTGGCTTAATACTAGGAATTCACCAGTTGAAACCCATTTCCTGAGGACATCTGTGATTGGTGGCTCTTGATGCACTGACTCCAGCCTCACCACCCATGTTTTTCAGTCAGCCTAGTAAGACAATCTTCTTAAGGCTGCAGTCATCAATGTTCCTTGTGCACCTTTTCCTACCACGTTTCCCTTCTAGTCAACTTTTTATGAATCTGGTCGGATCCAGCACTCTGTGAGAGGCCTTTTAGCGATGACCATCGACCCTGTGAACCCATTTTCTTACATTACCCACATTGGACCTACTGATTTCAAGGGCCTACTGAATTAGCACCTTTTTTGAGTACGCCAAGAAAGAGTAGATATCTCTGTTTGTTAAGCTTAAAGTACTAACACCTCTTTTTTTTGCCTTGTAGTGGTCCCATTGATCCTGAAGGCCCTAGTATACGATGAAAGAAGGGGATCCTGCAGTCTCGGCTGGAACGTGCGAGATGCGGCTTGTTACGTGTGCTGGGCGTTCGCCCGTGCTTACGAACCCAAAGAGCTGGAGCCTTATGTCAATCAGATCGCAAGGTAATGTCACAGCAACATGGCCCCTATTTGCCCCCGAGCCCCTTGGCTAACAGTTTTGTTCAGCTTCTACATAAAACTGGCCTTGAGCACAACCCTATTCTATACATACGCCTTTATGAAGTTTTGTATTCAAATGCTGCCGCAGTGTCACAAGCGGCACCGCAGGTAGATAAAGATTTACATGCAGCAATTGTCTGTGATGGTGATTGCACAAGGAGATTTATAATATACAAAATGTTCGACTCCGTTACCTGAAACTATTTTCATTTGATGTTGTAAGTGATGAAAGGAACAACTAGGAATCATGTGATTATGCAAATTTTCTGTCATTTGGTTAAACATCAGTCTGATATCTAGAAATTATAACAAACACTGCAGTACATTTTAGCATTGACCAGGAAGTACTTTTATTAAAAATATATATATGTATTTATAAGTGATGTATAGAAATGTGATGATTATTTATTTATATTTTGTTGTTGTTCCTGAGCCTGCCTTCCTCATTCCTGCCCATTTTCACAAAGCTCCAGAGTCGGCATTTCGTACTGAATGTTCGTACAAGAACAATGTTTGTTGTGTCGCATTAGGAACAATAAAACAGGGTAGAGTTATAGTAAAGATGCTCGATAACTGTCTAGGAATTCCCTAGACAACTTCATCAACTTCAACAGAAATACATTACTCTGCTGCTACTGGTTTGTATTCTGGATTTAATAGTTTTTTTTATGGTTTTATTGTTTTTAAACAATACATTTATTTATTTAACAAGTAATGTGGAGTTAGTGGAGGTGCATTTCAGGAAAAAAGTGCAAACAGGCCCATCCAAACACCAACCAGTAGGAAAGGAATAACTGGGATCTTTAATTTCCTCTCATCGCCCAGTCAGCACTGATTTGATCACTTTAATCCCATAATGAATCTGAAATTCAGAAGAACAAGCAAAAGGAACCTTTTTAAAAAACTGTACTTAATTTTCTATATCAAAGATCACTCATACACTCCTCACACACATCACCTAGTCTATGACTGGTGTTTATTTCCAACACACCTTTAATTATTTATATAGCACTCTTTTAAAGTGTAGTACAGACCTGGTGCTAGAAAACTAGAAAACACATTTCAGGTATTTATGAGTGTGTGTGTATGGAATGTTAGGTGTGTTTGCACCACAGGAACAAATACCGATTTGAATTCCCGTGCTGCCGCGCCAAGATTTTTTTTGTACTTCGTGCTCCAGGGTAGATCTTCTTATGGACTGAGAGCTGTCTGGTGGAGCTTCTTTACTCCACATTACTGATTATTCGATTGCAAGCTCCCGTTTAGCTTACAGGCATGTTTTATATTAGAGATGAAGCAACACAAGACATCTTTTTATTTTCAGTGCCGCAGTAAAATGAAATTATATGTCTGCGCTGTTGAATTCTGGAATCTGATTGGTCGGGAGCAGTTGATTAATTTCTGTTGTAACAGCAATCACAGGTTTATATTAATGTACTTGTTCTAATACGGTAGCGTTTCTATGGTAACAGCATGTTTGCAGCGTGTTGCATATAACAAAGAAAAACATGTAATTGTTGACTTGGTGTCGTTTTGCATATGAAGATGTTGATCTAACAGTGAATAAATAGCAGTAAATTTCTTTTTAAGTTGATCAAATTTATGATGAAGTTCTGTAACGAAGGTCTTAATTGTTAGGAAAAAAAAGATCTGCATTGTTAGACTAATAAATCAATAATAAAAGGAGCATGATGGAATAATGATATGCAACCGTACATGCATTATTATAATGGACTAAATAATGGGTTATACTTGTAATTTCTTATGCTGTAACGTCCGACTTTTGACTAGAAAAAAAAAAGATTTGCAATCCCCATTTACGAACTTGGAACAGACTAGCAGGTGATATCACCTTAAAAGCATGACTAATAAATAAATCAGCATTTTCTTTTATTTTACTTTAACATGCATATGACATGCGCCTATTATGCACAATCACTTTTATGTCATGTTTAGACATTCAGATCAGTATCCAGTGTGTAAACAAAACAAATGTCTTGTCCTTGTCCAGTTTTGTATTGGCCGGTTTCTGCCCCTAATGTGACCTCAGAAGAGCCCCTCCCTCCTTGGCTCAAAAGTACTTAGCACTGAAATAGATTAAGAGTGAAAAAGAGAAATTGAGAAATAAGACACAAAAAAAACATTATCTGAGAGGTGTCTGAGATTAATCATTTACACACACACACACACACACACTCTGAGGAGCTTTGAGACATGTGTTCACCTGTAAAAGGAACAGAAAAATACAGTAAGTTACTCTGTATATATACAGGTATTCGCTTTAGATCAATCAACATAAAGATATATTCACTTATTAAAACACTGGCACTACTGATCGTATATTTGAGGAGGAAAACATACACAACTTGTCACAGTTGTAAAAACACAAGCTTTTTGCAAATTTGTATTTGTCACCCACACAGCCATACACCGTGTGATGTGCGGTGAAATGCTCAGCGACTTTGCTTTCGGATTTCAGAATGCAGACAGAAGTCGGTGCGTAAAAACCACAAACTAGAATTTGTGGCTTTGCGTTCTTTACCCAACAAGGTCTGGGGCCACCAGGAGAACCTGTTTATTCGAGTCAAACATGAGCACCCTCATCAGCCCTCATATTACGCATTAAATCACGAGTCCCACAGTCATAACCTCCAGGCTGTGTTTTCAACCATTTCATATCTAGAGCTCCAGTATAAGAACTGAAACAATTCCATATGTCTCATTTTTCATGTCAGTTGGTGCCCCTGAGGCTGATTTACAGGCCAAATACCTTGTATGGAATTATCTTTTGTCTCTTTTTGTCCTGAAGGAACGCTAGGAGTTCTGTATCAGGCAAGTCTGCTTGTTGCCTAAAACCAGTTTTTAATGCCTCTCCCAGTTCTTAGTCAATCAATCACACCCTTTAATTTGTTCTCTGACTAGTTTCTGTGTCTAGTGTGTGTGTGTGTGTGTGTGTATGTGTGTGTATGTGTGTGTATGTGTGTGTATGTGTGTGTATGTGTGTGTATGTG
>JAQMYK010000023.1:32859093-32875282 GCA_030014345.1 Clarias buthupogon
TATCAATTATACCATTGATTAATGTGATCTGCACATTGCTAGCTATGTAGCTCATTTTAGCTACATACTGTATAGCTACATTTCACCAACACTGCATGACTTAGCGTTTTTGGCTAAGTGTAAATAGAGTCTCTTTTTCTGTCTCTCTCTTCTTTCTTATCCTGAACCCCCCCCCCCCCTCTCGTTCTCAATCTAGACTTCTCCTTTGTTTTTCCTATCCATACATCTCCTTCCTTCCCCCTGCTCTCATTTTTCAGCCTAGCTCTCGTTCATCTCTCTCATTCTCTCTCTTTCTCAGCGAGAAGCGTCTGATGAGAGAGAAAAGAAAAGCCATGCTAGCAGTTTCTTTTTTTTCCAGAGGAATCGAGCGGTGCCAAACCCTACAGCCATCTTTCCACAAAACAAAAAAGTTGCTGTGGTGATCGCGTCACAACTGTCCAAATGAAGTTCTCTCTCCCCCTCTCACACACATTTTCTTTCTCCTTTCCCTTTGCTCTCTCTCTCTCTCTTCACTGGCTTTGTGTTTGCTCCTCTGCACTAGGGGCTGTTTGGCCCAGAGCTGTTCGCTCCCTCGCTCCTTGTGCATGGTTGTCATGTGATTTTCTCGGCAGAGGTGTTCACGTTGCTTGCCAGGACCCGTGAGCCGAGAGCTCTGAGCGCAGGGACGAGAGAGCAGTGACCGGATCCAGAACTCGAGGAGCCTGAGGTCTAAGCGCAGGGACGAGCCACGGAGGCTGAATCCCACGCTGTGGAGCTGCAGTCTGAGCAGCAGCCGAGTCCCTGAGGCGCTGCTAAACTCCTGTCAGCTTCCTTTATTTAGCAGACTGCCTGGCCTTCGTCATTCACCACACACACACACACACACACACATTTTACAACTCACTCAAGTCTGCTTTATTGTGTTTTAATCAATCAATAAATCAGTTCTGCTGCTGCTACCAAAAAAAATGTCCACTTTCTTTATCTTATTTTCTTCCTCTTTTTATCTTCTTTACCATTGACATATCATCATAGAATTTCTTTATTTTTTTCTTCTATACCTTCCTAATCATTTTTCTTTTTTTCTTCCTCCTTTTTTAACTTCTCCTTTTTTCACGTAACCACCTCCTCCTTCTTCTACTCCTTCCTTTTCTTCATCTTCTGCCTTTTCTCCTCATTTCATCATCATTCCTTCCTTCCTTTTCTTTCCCATCAGAATGTTCTTTGTTTCTTTTTTATTCTCCTCCATCAGTATTTTCTTCTTCATCTCTTTTTTCTTCCTTTCCGTCTTTTCTCTTTTTACTTCACCTCCTTCTCCTGATTCTTCTATATCTTCTTCTCTCCCTCTTTTTTTCATCTTCTTTTTCTCCTTTCCATCATCATCATCACATCGTTTTCTTCTTCTTTGCTGCATCCCATCAGGATGGATGGAATGATTTACAGCCCTAACCGAGACAGTTTCCTTTTTCTGGTTCTCGAGTCTAACAAAGACGTCTTTGTGGAGTACAGAAGTGAGCACGAGGGGCACTTTATTAGGGAAAAGGGGAGGGGGAGTGAGGGCTGAGGTGACTTGGAAGAGGTTTGAGGTGAGTCTGGGGGATTTTTTTTACACTCCTGGATGTTTGACGTGTGCAGTGCGCATTGAGGGAGATTTGTGCAGGATGCACATTCTCCGCACTAATCCTGCCTGGAATTCACGCCGCAGTCGTCTCGACACGTGTGCATATACGCGTTGGTCTGTTTCTGCGTGTCTTGGTCATTCTTTATATTTTTGCTGGAGAAACAGACTGCAATCACTTTGAGTCTTTAGTGTTGTCTTTTTATTTATGACATTTCAGAAGCAACATTCCTTTTCTCTTCTCTCATTTTTCACATATTTGCAAAAGTCATGAGGTTATGTTTTAATCTTCAGCTCTAAATTCCTTTAGTTGATGTGAAGCATTAATGAGGAATGAGCTATTAGGACTCATCTGTCTACTATCTGCTATACACCTTCTTTTTCTTCTTCTTCTTCTTTTTGTCCTCCTTCTTTTGTCTTTTTACTCTACATCCTCCTCTTCTTTGTTATTCTCCCCTTCTTTTCCTTCATTTCTCATTTTACATTATCATCTTTCTTCCATTCATTTTCTTTTGACTTCCCTGTCTTTTCTCCTTTTCCTTAATCACATCAGTATCTTTTTTCTTCTTTCTTCTTTTTTTCCTTCCTCTTCAACATTTTCTTTTTCTCCTCTTAATTCCACATCCTCCCATCCTTTGTCTTTTCCCCTTTCTTCTTGTTTTTCTTTTCCTGTTCTCAATTTTCATCTCCTTCTTCTATTCTTCTATTCTTTCCCTTAATTTATCTTTCTTTTCTTCTTTTTCCTTACTCACACTCTTTTTCTTTTTCATCAACATAATATTTTTTTTCTGTCATTATCATAATCCTCTTCTTCTTTTCTTTTGTCCTACATTTCTTCTTCTTTATCTAGCCTTTATTTCTACAGTACATTGCTTCTTCTTCTTTTTCTTCAATACTCAATAATACTCTAATAATCAATAGAGGTTGAAGATTTCTGTTTGCGTCTGGTCTTCATTTGCGTTTGTACTGTACAGTATGTCAGCAATGACGATTTTGACTTTGGAGGACATCTTCACGACATGATGTCATGTCACACTACAGCTCCCCACCGATTACGTCGGTATTGCACCATGCAGGAATGCAGCATCCATCCGTAGGCCATCTAGCCGTCTTGCGTACACGTAAAGTTAATGAGTATCTTTAATCCACACTTTTTTACCTTTTGAACTATTAAGTGAATTATTTAATTCCATTATTTAATTATTGTGTTGCACACAAGTTGAGAATTTAACTATGTTTATCTTTTTTTTTTTCTGCTAACGTCTTTGTTTTCATCCTGCCGTTCTTCGTTCTTTCCACGTTCTGCTCTTTCGATCAGGGAGCTAAAAATTTCTTCTGGAAAATGAGCTGATCCAACTCCACTGACTCAAGTTATAAAGAAAGAAAACTTCGAGTGGAGTGGGGGGACAGGGGGGGTGGGGTGGTTGGTTGGTGGAGGGGCAAGGGGAGTCGGCATGAATTCCTGGTTTATTGCCGTTCGGGATCACGTAGCACAGCAACGCAAGGAGGTACGGTTTGGCGAGGGGAGCAATGAAGGTGGGACCAGTTTAGCAAAACAGATTCTGGAGCTGACTGATGGGTTTATATGACCTGCTTTTAGCTTTTAGAACTGAGAAATGAAGAATAAAGTGCACAGCAAGACGTGTGTGTGTGTGTGTGTGTGTGTGTGTGTGTGTGATGTAGAGGTGAATGTGCTCAAGTTGTAGCTGGGACTAAAATGAACCAGATGGGGTGAATGGAACAAGAAGCAGCGTTTCTGATTGCTGAGGTAATTCTGTTGGCCGGTCACAGGGCAGTATATCCACACACACACATACACACACACCAAACGTGAATGAGTAATAGCCAATACATGTGGTTTAGTAATCAATCTTACTACTGGCACCTCATACTTATCCACATTTTTCTCTTTCTCGGGAGCAGCTATGCGTTCATGGGTCTGTGTGAGAGGTTGCGTAAGGTCGCTCATATAAACACACATGGCTTATTCAGACGTTCCTGCAACTCGGGCTCAGCGAGCTTGGCCTGGTGTTCTCTTTCAGGGGAAATGAGACTATAACACCAGCGCCGTTGACCTGCATGCATCGTGCCGGATAATTCGACCGCAACGAACGTAATACTGAGCTCGTTACCAGGAGATTTTGGCGATCTTCGCTCAATCAGGTTTAAAAATAAATGTGTTTATACAACCCACAGCCCCATGGGAGACTGTTATTGGGTAATAAATTTTGCACACAGCACATGCTAACATAATGGTTTTGGCAGATATCTTGATATTTTGATATCTTTATATCTTGATATTGTTCCTGGCCCAGGATTTGCGCATTAGTCAACTTGAGCTAACGGACGAGGTGTTCCTGCTTATCACCAGAGATCTTTTTAGGTCTAATGCCGCAATGCATTGTGCTCTGACACGAACATGTCATTCGATACAGAATTCGCAGCAATAACCTTGGGCAGAAACCTTTTTTTGGCTTAAAGGTTAAAGCTCTGATCAGAAGGTCGGCACTTGAAGCCCTAGCACTGCCGAGCTGCCACTGTTCAGCCTTTAAGCAAGACCTTTAACCCTGTCTGCTCCTGGGGCAACACGTCATGGCTGACCCCGGCTTCCTAACAAGCAGGGATATGCGAAGAAAAGAATTTCAGTGTTGTAATATATATGTGACGAGATGTCTGTCCTAAAAATAACAACATGGCGAAAGAATGTTTCGTGACAATTGATTCTTCTGAGTTGCCTAAAACCATTCTGACAAATGGGGCCACTTATACTGCTAATCATGCACAAATAATTGGTAGAGATCTTAACTTTTAACTTTTAATTTATCGACCTTGCTTGGAGCGTCCATGTTTTCCTGAGCCAAAGCGCTGGATCTTGTTTAGATCAGAATTTGGGAAAATCGGCTTGGAACTTTTATGTACGATGGATTGTGGCGTAAAATCTGATCTCCATCAGTAGCTTGACAGTAAAACCTTTCAGCTTGAGCAATGGCTTATATCACAAGGTTTCAACGATGATGTTGGGGAAAACTCTCACACGCAAATGTAGAGACAAATGAATTTATGATTTACAGCAGTTCAAGTTTCGTAATGCTCGACTAGGCTTGTGCCGTCTTTCCATACTAGAAAATAATTAAAACTTGCACCATCATCACATTTACTACACTCGGGACTGTATTTCACCTGCAACTTTTTTTTTTTTTTTACGGCTGATGATCAGATCTCTTAGACACTATACAGTATATGTATAATGAATGTATAATCACCTGACACAACTGAATGGCTGATTTAATATACAGTACAGTCTTGGTTTTAAGAATGAAATTTTTTTTTTTTGTTGCTGTTTTTAGATCTCTGTGTCAGATTTTACTATGGTATACTGAAGTATAATAAAAATTATTTCATAAGTGTCAAAGGATTTTATTGACAATTACATTAAGTTTATGCAAAGAGTCAATATTTGCAGTATTAACCCTTCTGTTTCTAGACCTCTGCAATTCACCCTGGCATGCTGTCAATCAATTTCTGGGTCAAATCATGACTGATGGAGCAGCCAATTCTTGCATAATCACTTCTTGGAGTTTGTCAAAATTTGTGGGTTTTTATTTGTCCACCTGCCTCTTGAGGATTGACCAAAAGTTCTCAATAGGATTAAGGTCTGGGGAGTTTCCTGGCCATGGACCCAAAATTTCAATGTTTTGTTCCCCGAGCCACTTACTTATCACTTTTGCCTTATGGCACGGTGCTCCATCATGCTGTTATTACATGGATGGCAGAAGTTGATCTCTGAGGATGTTTTTGTACTATTCTTTATTCATGGCTGTATTCCTAGACAAAATTGTAAGTGAGCCCACTCCCTTGCCTGAGAAGCGACAAGTGGTCACACAAATGGTCTCAGGATGTTTTACTGTTGGAATGACACAGGACTGATGGTAGCGCTAACCTTCATACATTTTAGGAAGGGCAGCCAGGAAGCCACTTCTCTCCAGGAAAAAACATCAGACTGACTGATATTCTGCAGAAGATACAGGGATTGGACTGCTGACGACTGGGGTAAAGTAACTGTCTCTGATGAATCCCCTTTCTGATTTCTTGGGAAAATAGCTTGTCCGGAGAAAAAAAGGTGAGCGCTACCATCCTTTATCCTTTATCATCCAGTCCTGGGTCAACACTGCAAATATCGACTCTTTGCATAAACTTAATGTAATTGTTAATAAAATCCTTTGATACTTATTATATGCTTGTGATTATATTTGAGTATACCATAGTAACAACCCTCAAAAAGATCTAAAAACAGTGAAGCAGCAGGCTCTGTGAAAATTAATATTTGTGTCATTTTCAATACTTTTGGCCACGGCTGTACAGTCTGGGCAAGAGGGAAATCAGTCCCCTAGCATCCACCGCTCCTCATCTTGCTCTTACTATCACTTTCAACCATTCATCTTTATAAATAACAAGGTCATTTTGTATACTGAAGTATGTTAATCTTTATATCCTGATTATTATCCCGGCTCGTACGTTCACATCAGGCACTCCTGAAGTCACAGGAAGAGTAAATCACTCAATCACTCGAGCTCCCTCTTGTTCCTGGAAGAAGAGATGAGGAACACAAAACCCTGAGAAACCCCCAGCGTTCAAGCGAACAAAAAAAGCAAACATTACACAGACTCAGTGTCGCTTTATTCAGCACCATGAACACAAACACAACGTGTTGGAACCCGTCTCGTTTCCTCACCCGTGTAACCACGCGCCAGCTCGCTTTTTTTTTTTTTTTCATCATACACAACGAGGAAGCCTTGTGTCGCCCCTATCCCTGCTACCTTCATAAGAAAAACCACAGATGGACTGATGGATGGTTGTTTTGGATGTTAAAATGTTTCCCCAAGCAGAGCCTCAATGTGAAGACAGACTGGCACAAAGACCATCATCTTGTCCATCTTCGTAGCAACACTCCCGGGTTAGACGCAGCACCACCACGTTGCCAGGGTTTTATTTATTTTTTAACAAAGTATCAGTGTGGGGGATGGATGAAGGAGTGCGAGTAAAGGTTTGATGAATGATGCTGTTACTAGTACTGAATGCAGCAAAGTCATTCCCTAATTACCGCCTTCCTTCCTTTCTTCCCTCCCTGACTCCCTCTCTGCCTGGAACGACTTTTTCCACCTTAAATTAAAGAAATAGTCTGAACAGAAATGGTGCAGCACCGATTGGAAGAAAGAAGAAAGGTGATTTAAATGACTTATAGTTGCATAGTCTGGTCTGAGTATTTCAGAAGCTGCTGATCTGCTGGGATTTTGTTGAAGGTGGTACCTTGTTGATGCAGGAGGTCAATGGAGAATGGTCAGACTGGATCAAGCTGATAGAAAGGGAACTTTTTTTTGTTATTTGAGGCAACTCAAATAACATTTCATTACAACCAAAATATGCTGAAGAACATCTCTGAGCACACCAGTTCCCAGAAGACCACACGGGGTGCCATCCCTGTCAGTTA
This sequence comes from Clarias buthupogon, assembly GCA_030014345.1. Taxonomy (NCBI): domain Eukaryota; kingdom Metazoa; phylum Chordata; class Actinopteri; order Siluriformes; family Clariidae; genus Clarias; species Clarias buthupogon. The sequence continues at coordinate 32,866,179 of JAQMYK010000023.1, forward strand.
AGAACAGGAAACCAAGGCAACAATTCTCATGGGGTTACCAAAATTAGACAATAGATGATTGGAGAAACATCACCTGGTCTGATGAGTCTCGATTTCTGCTACATCATTCAGGTGGTAAGTTCAAAATTTGTCATAAATTACTGTACATGAAAACATGGATCCATCCTGCCTTATATGAGTGGCTTAATGAGTATTGTTACTGACCGTGTCCATCCCATTATGACCACTGAACATGTCAAAATCATCTCAAACTAGTTTCCACAGTCACCAGATCCCAGTCCAATGGAGCACCTTTGCGATGTTTTGCATCATTGAACCGAGAAATCTGCATATCATGTCAATATGGACCAAACTCTCCAAGGAATATTTCCAGCACTGTGTTTAATCTATGGTATGAAAAACGAAAGCAGTTCTGAAGGAAAACGTGGTCTGAGCCAGTGTTAGCAGGGTGTAGCATGGAGTGTGTATTGTATTTTATATGAGGAAGTTACAGGCAATGGGGTAAAACACTGGCAAGTACTGAACACAACCTCAGGGTCAACATAAGTGCTAATTTTAATATTTTACACGAGTTTCTTATTAATAGGCCGGACTTTAGCTCGATTGCGGACTGATAACCGGCTCTCCTGTGTGTATATATAGTCATTTCGACACTGTTAGACCACTTATAGTAGATCATATCAGATCATGAGACTTGTTTTTTTTTTTTTCAAAGCATGGCTTGAATACAAAAGAGAAATATTTTTTTGACGGTTTTGGCGCTGTAGAATTTGGACTAGTCTACCTGCAGCTTTTCCTTTGGCTCAGTCTGTCTCTGATTTGATTGAAGACATATTTTTATTGGCTAGCTCTTCCTGGAGTGTAGAGTACTCTGTAACCTCGTTTTAACCCGGTGAGTCATCCACATCAGTTCCACATCGCTGCTCCTCGATGTTTCTGGACACAGATTGCTCGCAGGCTGCTCGCAGCAAAACATATCCATAAGACATATCCAGCTACTAAACGCCAGTGTATCAATCGAGCTCAAATCTTTTTCAGGTTAAAAGAGAACTGATCTTGCTGGCTGATGCGGTTCGCTCTCTTTTGTTTAGAGATACACTTTCATCCATACTGGTGATGTAAATGATCTTTACATGTCATGCTATTTGAATAACCACTTTGATGACTTTACCTTTACACTTTCTCATAATGCACCGCTACAAACCAGTCACATGATGCATCACTCGTACTACATTCCCCTGGATTTCTGATTGAATTCACCTGTCACTAATCCCCCACACACACTATAAATAGCACACATACAGGCAAACATTTGTTCATGTTCTAGCATTCATAGTGTTGCAGCGATAATCCTTTTGTTCTGCCCTCTGTTGTGTTTCCGACTTTGTTTAAATCCAGAACTTGTTTCTGGATCAGCGTGTTTTAGATTTTTACTTTAGTTTTCTTCACCTTTTTGTTTCAGCAAACTTTTTTTTTCATCCTTACACAGGGGCGGTTCTAGAGGGGGCGACACGGGGTGGCATCTCTCCTGCCCCCCGGTGCCCTCCCAACATCATTGGATCAGAGTGCCGTCAATGACTTATACGCTCAGAGCATGGTCAATCACTCATTGGCTTAGAGCGCCATCACTCACTGCTTGATCTGCGAAAGGGAATCACAGTGAGAAACCCACACAAGTCTTTTGTGTAACGTGATGAAAACGAGGAAAAGAAGGGCGAGGGCTCTCCAACCACTTGTGCATCATCTCCAAGTATTATTTTTACATACTATACACTCTGTGAATAAGGGCTTTCATTTCAACCCTCGCTGCTCTGCACGCACTGCTGCCAGGGCGTCTCCTCCAGCTTCTCAGCATGACTGAATGCTGCTTGTTCAGTTCTCTGAAGGAGCGGATCATCTCGCAGTGTAAGCAGGACCAGGGGTGTTGATGTGGTGGGCGAGGTCATCGTGGTAGCTCTGAAACACCTTGGCGCATCAGGAATGTCTCAGGTTTTTGTGTGCTTTTGAGAAGAAGGTTGAGAAAGCCTTGGGTCCAGAGAAAGTAAAAGAGAGAGAGAGACGAGAGAGAACTACAGAAGGAATTTATGGAGAGAATTTTATGAAGAGGGAACTAAAGAATCATCAAGAAAGAAGTTAAATCATCTTAAAGCATGGTGGTGGTAGCATTACATTATGGAGGTGCTTTTCAGCAACAGGAGCAAGGAAGAACCAATGTTATTTGCACTACACACATCTTGTACCACATATTGTGTATTGTACAAACAATCATAAAAAAAACTTCCTTATTATTTTTGATGCACACGTCTGTTATTTGCACAACCATGCACACTCACACTTTATGCACACTGCTGATCTGTTATGTACACTGTTTATTGTGGCCTTTATTTCATCTGTTCATGTTGTGTACTTCCTGTTGATAGTGTCTTGTCTGTTGGAAATATGGATAATCTTTATTTATGTCTGTACTGAGAGTCACAAACAGCCAGAACCAAATTCCTTGTGCGTGTCAACATACTTGGCGAAGAAACCTGATTCTGAGTCTCCGAGCTCCTTTCAGCGCTTGGAAGCGTGAAGCCGAATCAAAACCAGAGCACTTGAAGCTAAGCTGTAACTTAGATTTCAGTTTCCCAAAAAATTTCTAATAAAGTATTGTGTGGTTCTGAGTAAATTGATATCCTTAATATTTTAGAGAGATGAAGTAAGAAAGGAACAAATAGAGTGCAAGAACAAGAGACACATGAGGTTTACCAGAAACAAACCTCAGAGGAAGTTCATGTCTGGAGGATCTCAGCGGGATGTGGACGGGCGTCAGGTGGACAGGATGAAGCAGGTCATGAGCCTCGCCCCGCGCAGGAAACGCGAACGGGCTCAGACTCCACCCCAGAAATCAGCAGGAGGAAATAATGCAGTATTTGGATTGTAGACGTCTCCTCGGTGCGAGAGATTAAAATGAAAAGAACGATTTAACCGTTAAAGGAAGATGCCGATATGTTTCAACCTCTCCTCTGTCCTCTGGAAGGTATGTCTGTATGTCTGGTTTGCCCCAAAATTGCTCAGAATGGAGGTGTAAGGGCTGTTGCCATCTAGAGTTTGATGTAATGTACTGTAAAGGTGTCAGAATGAGACCCATGGTGTCTTTGTTTGTTTGTTCGGTGTAAAGAAAAAACAAACAACTTAATTAAAAGTTGATCCATTGTCAGTGTTAACTTAGAAGCTAATTAAATAAATATTACATGTATAATCCTTTACTGCAGGTCATTCAGTGTGGCAATGTTTATGTGTATGCCTCAACCTGTGCGCATGCACGTGTGCACATGCAGTGCTCCTGTTTAAACACAACAGAACCACAACCAGGTGTGACCTCTGACCTTTCCTCTGAACAATTCCTCCAGCAGGAAAAAACCCAGAGCTCTGTCTCTCAGTGAACTTACCTGCCCTGATACCCCCTATCACCCCATCACCCCCCCCCCCATCCTCCCCACCCCCCGTCTACACTAACACGTCCAGGAATTCCACAACAAGCACACACACGTGCACACCTTGCCTTCGGCTCTGATGTTCCTCATACAGCTACATGCTTTACACGCTGTACTACAGTTATCATGCTCTCAAGTGTGTGTTGTGCAGATGTGAAGGGTGAGTAGAGATAATAATACACAGTAACAGGAGGCCGAGTCAGGGCTCATGCAGGAATACAGTCACATCTGGCATTGAATACAACTCGAAGTGTTGATGTTTCCGAGAGATGGATGTGTGGAGGATAGGAGCGCTCCGAAATGCCAAACAAATCAAACAAACAAATAAACACTTGTATTGTTTTAAAACTCACTGTTCGGAAATAAATCAGTCACTAAAACTGTACAGCCAAATCTTGTGTAATAAGTCAGTGTGTAGTAATACAGCATGTGGTAATATATCAGTCTTTAAAGAAGAAATTCATCAATTAATCGATTCATTCTTAAACATTCATGTCAGTATTGCACCTATAGTTTAAGTATAAACAAGCAAACAAACAAATCATTAATCAATTAACACTTTTGTTTTGAAACACAACATTTGGAAATTTATCAGTCTTAAAAGGATAAACAAACTAAGAAACAATAAATACATGTATAATTTTTAAGCACACCTTTTGGTAATATGTCAGTCTTTAAAAATCAAACAAAAAACAAATGAATGAATACATAAACAGTTTATTTTGAAAAGGTTTATTTTGAAACCTTTTTGTAATGTCATTCTTATAAACTAACAAATAAGAATTTAATAAATAAATGAATAATAAATAAATATATATATTTTTTTAAACATACCATTCAGCAATGGTATCATCAATATTGTAATTGTAAATAAATTAACAAATAACAAATAATGCTTTTATTTTTAAACACATCAACCTTTAAATAATATATAAAGAATCAAAAAATATATTTTAAATTAATAAATAAATAAATAAATAAATAAATGGGTTTATTTTAAAACACCATTTTGTAACGTGTCATTCACATGAGTTAATAAGTACAAAAACAAATGAATGTCACCCTAACAGTTTTTTTAAATAACCAATTGTACAGACTTTAACATTAAAACTGATCTGAACTGATAATATGATAGCGTTCCTTATGATACTTCTCACTGACCTCGTCTTACTGCTGTTTAAAACTATAAGCAGACACTAATACAGCACTGCGATGATGATGACTACCTTCATATTTTACAACAATGCACTGCTAAAAACCAGTCACATGACTCATTCACCTTTACTACATTCCCCTGGACTTCTGTCTGATCTCACCTGTCACTAATCACCCACACACACCATAAATAGCACACAGACGGTCACGCACGCTGTTGTTTTGTGAAGTCCTGTCCTAGCATTCATAGTGTCATAGCGTTAAGCCTTTTAGTTTTGCTTATTGTTCTGCTCTCTGTTTTGTTTCAGGTTTCTGATGTTGTTTACATCCAGACTTTGCTTTCAGGATCGGCGTATTTTAGATTTTTGCCTTAGATTGTTCACCTGATTGTTTCAGCAAACATTGACCTACAGTACATCCCTCTTCGTCTTCTCAGCACGATCGAATAAAGCAATAAGTAAACAAATAAATCAATAATAACTTGTAACTAATAGTTATTCAATACTATTGATAGTAGATCAATAGTATAAGTATAAAGAAAGTTAATCAATAAAAATAAATTAATGCACAATTTTACGTGACATTCGGCAACACATCAATATTTTAAGAAATAAGCAAAAACAATTAATGTTTTTTTTTTTTTTTAACAGTTCTATAATTTATCAGCTTGGTAAAATTAAACCTTAAAAGAATAAATAAATTAATAAATTAATAGTATTATAGTATTTGATAACAGATTCAAACAAATAATAAATAAACATATAAAACAAGTAAGGGACAAAAACAGTTTTGGTGCTGATTAAATTTTTCATGTTATACATATAATACAAAAATTTCAAGTTGATATGATCCATTTTTCGAGAGATGATTTTATATGTGCCCCAAAAATGGCCACTTCTAAACAGTAATTATTTAAAATGCAAATTATGCATATTTGTTTGTGTTAATGTGTTTATTTTAGAAGTATAACCAATATAAGCAGATGAATATCTGCTTTAAATAAATAGTTTCATTTTAAAACACACTATTGAATAATACATAAAAATTATAAGTAAAAAGAAACAAAATAAAAAAACAAGCAACAAATACATTTTATTATTATTAAATAAGCCCATTAGAGCTCATTTTCAAAGTATGGATGTATAGATAGATAGATAGATAGATAGATAGATAGATAGATAGATAGATAGATAGATACTATTGCAGTATGAGTTTAATGTAAACTTTTTATGAGCATGTTTTCATCATCCATAGGGATCCGCCTCCTCAGGGTTCCCCCTGGCCCCGCCTGGCCACCCCATGTAAACCCTCTCCACGCTGGCTGTAGTTGTGTCTAATAAGAGTCGTTTGTATTACTGTAACATTTAACCCTTACACTCATGACATTTTGAAGAACACACACACACACACACACACACAGTTCAGAGTCGTCTGAGCTCAGCATCGGAGCTCATACATCAGCCCCGATCTCCCAGCTGAGCTAATCGCCTGCAGTCTGAAACACATTGTATCTTCAGCTAACAAGCTGTTTACACTTTAACAAGCCTGGATTTACACACACACTTACATACACACACATACTCATACACATCCCTCATTCACTTTCACACAGGAGCCGGTGGTGTCCAGATGTTTCCTCAGTGGAAATAAGCAAGCAGGCCTGTCCACGCCGCACTGCAGGGCAAATAGGTCTGATTTACTTTCTCCTGATGTAGCAGGCACGCTGTGAGGGAGGAAGTGCTAACTGACGCGCCTCTCACCCGCCGCGTTGCTCGCTGATAAAAGCCTACGTGGAAAATTATAAACAGACTGGAGCTGGATGCTGCACCTTCTCTGTGTTTAATGGAAACCTGTTATGAAAACTTGCTAGCAATTTATGCACTCATAAACTCATGAGCAATAAATACATTTTTAACACAATACAATCCTTAATACACTCTTGTTCCTCAAATCACTGGTTTCAAAATTGTTGGCAGCTGCAATTAATAATAATTGAAGCCTGTCTTGGAAAAAGTATTAGTACTGAGCCGCTTCCAGTGAGGTTGGAGATATTCCTAGAAGTTCTTTGGATGCATGACATCTAAAGAAACACATTTTACAATCATTAAGGGTCACTCAGCAGAGGCAACCAGGTTTTATGACTTATACCAGTGGTTCTCCACCCCCTGTCCTTTTTAGTGTCCTTATGTTAGTGTTTTCCCTGTTTTATCACACTAACTTCCATTCACAAAAGGTTGTTAATTAGCTGATTAGTTAAATTAGGTGAGCTGTGAGCGGAGAAAACACACTCGAGACTTATACAATTCACTTACTCACGTATTATGAAAACTACAGCAGGGGGCAGACCTTTTTTTTTTTTTTACCAAGTCACATGTTATGGAATAACCTACCAATTAATGTTCGGGACTCAGACACAGTCTCAGTGTCTCGGCTAGTCAAACATTTTTTGTGAATAGATTTGCTCTCTCCTCTTCTCTTCTCTCTTTCCGCCTCTCTGTCTCTCTCTGTCGTCCTGGTGACCAGCATCTGGTCGCTTAAATACCCTGTTGTGTGCTTGAGACCAGTGTGTGGTGACTGGGGACGGTTCCAATTTACCATAAAGACGGTCCTGGCCTCAGCTGATGCAGACAACTGTTCTCTGAGGACTTGTTCTAGTTCAGGACTGGAGTTTCCTTCAGTCTACCTGAGCCTCCAATAATGAACTGGACTCCATATTAACTTCAAGACATCAACTGTTATAATAAACGTCCAGCTTCCTAACACACAGTATGACTGCAGATTAATCCATGCTATCAGTTATCACTCAAATCCCTGTTAAGTCTGGTTCCTCTCAAGGTTTCTTCCTATTGCCATCTCAAGGAGTTTTTCCGTGCTCCTGTTGCCCTTGGCTTGCTCATCAGGGACAATCCTATGATTTTGATTCATACACATTTTCCACATTTCATATATTTTCCCTAATTTTCTTTTGAAAAATATAACTGAACTGAATTGATTTGAAATCTCTTCCCTGATGATTTTAGGTTTGGAAAAGGCCAGAAGTCACCGGGAGCCAAACCTGGGCTGTAGGGGAGCCGAGTCACCTCATGCGCTCATTGCATCGACCTCGAAAGCCTTCTGAATCATCCGAATAATTTCCACAAAGGAATGCGCAGATTAATCTTAACGGCAGATTTGATGCAGATCCTTGCTCCACTTGCTCAGCCATTTTGATCGTGACAGCCACACAGTTACACGCTCACTCGAGGGTGTCTAGTAGCCCACAGTAAAGTCATCGTTGATCATGCATGAGCATTCCAGTCTACTCTCCTTGGTTACATCAATGTTGTGCAAACCGTTCTCTTTTTATATCTAGCACTGACTCATGTCTATATTTACAGTGAGTCAGCTTTCCTTTGACTTTTCACCAAAACTGGATGATGGCCAGAGCTGCTTCTTGATCAAGTACCATTGTATCAATACAGATACTTAGGTAAACAATAGATACTGTACTAGGTATTAGTCTGATATGTTGCTCATTTCCTTTTCTCGGATATCTTGTCACATAATCTTCATGAAGCAATCAAAGAAAGCTAGCTGCAAAATCTCTGCTCTGTGTTAATATGCAGGACGGAACTTTTTTTAGTTAATCACCACCTTGTGTTCTCCTGTATGTTGTTCCTGATGATGTGTCGACAAGGGATCAAAACTAATGCTAATTTTAAAATTTGGCTAAAATGAAATCCTTTTAATGAGGATTAAAAGGATGCTTTTTAGGAAAGACAATTGTCCAACAGGTGGCATGGTGGCGTAGTGGTTAGCACTGTCACCTCGCATATCTAGGATCTGGGTATCGATTTCTGCCGTTGGAATTTGCATGTTCTCCCCATGCTTGGTGGGTTCCGTCCGGGTTCCCCGGTTTCCTCCCACAGTCCAAAGACATGCAGAGTATGCTAACTGGTGTTCACAATTTGCTCATTGTGTGTGAATGAAGGTGTGTGAGTACCTTGCGATGGATTCTGGATAGGCTCCAGGCCACCTATGACACTGTATACAGAATAAAGGGTTATACTGTAGATGATGAGTAAGTGAATGAGTTTTTTTTATATACAGTAGGTACGGAAAGTATTCAAACCCCCTTAAAATTTTCACTCTTTGTTACTGTATATTGCAGCCATTTGCTAAAATCATTTAAGTTTGTTTTTCCCTCATTAATGTACACACAGCACCCCATATTGACAGAAAAACACCGAATTTATTAAAACGCAGATTTATTAAAAAAGAAAAACTGAAATATCACATGGTCCTAAGTATTCAATAAAGTATATTCCTTTGCTGTGACACTCATATATTTAACTCAGGAGCTGTCCATTTCTTCTGATCATTCAATTAAATTCAATTAAATTTTATTTATATAGCACTTTTAACAATGGTCATTGTCTCAAAGCAGCTTCACAAAAATTAAACAGATTTTGTTAGGAAAGAAAATATTTGGAA
>JAQMYK010000023.1:32875382-32891542 GCA_030014345.1 Clarias buthupogon
TTCAGTTTTTCTTTTTTAATAAATCTGCAAAAATGTCAACAATTCTGTGTTTTTCTGTCAATATGGGGTGCTGTGTGGACATTAATTGGGGAAAAAATTAACTTACAGTAAATGATTTTAGCAAATGGCTGCAATAGAACAAAGTGAAAAATTTAAGGGGGTCTGAATACTTTCCGTACCCACTGTATATATTATTTTTTTCCATTTATAGGAAATGCCATTAGTCATGCTTTTATTGAATAAAATACATTTGTTTTTTTATTGTAGAGAAAATGGATTTATAGTCAAATTCCAAGGGTGCCAATATTTTTACAGACATTCTTGCAACACCATTCATGGTCATTGTGTTTGTGGTGTGTGTGTGGTAATGAGTGCCTTGGATCCGAGGTGATGTAATTAGCAGAGCCCTCAGGTGTGATGTTTCCATCGTCGTGTTACTGAGCTCCGAAACTCACATATTTTTACCAGAATAGCTTCGTGCTGTGTTTTCTCTTTCTTTTAAACCTGACAGAGGTGAAGTTAAAGTAACAAAGAGAGCATTATCGAGCTGTACCGTGGGCTTTTAACTGAGCTAATAGTAGAGTAAGAGAGGCGGCTTTGTATGTGCGGGGATTTCAATCATAAGCTCGAGATGACTAAAACTGTAGACGTATTTCTACAGTCTCTCTCTCTCTCTCACACACACATACACACACACATACGCATTTTCGTGCATTGATTAAGCAAATAATCTGGAAGCAGCCAATCAGAGCGAGTGAGTACGGTGCCTCGTCTTTCATCTCCTTGTCATAACCGTGCTGCCGTCTCCCTTCTCCACCGTGATTCATGGCGGTCCACCTGTGTGTGCTCGTGCCTGGTCTTGTAAAGATGTCTGGAGTGATTAATGCTCTCAAACAGGTGGAAGAATCAAACAAAATGTTCTCAGAAAAAAAACACATACACACACGCACACAACTCTGTGGACCACTTTTAATCCTGACGGCTCATTTCTGTTCATTTAGCTACTGACACCTGAACCTACACGTACAGTACGCTCACATTAACAAGAAACAAAGTGCCGGCCGTGTTAAAAATCCCGAACGATTCGAAAATGGCTCAAATGATTCCTCAGATCACTTGTGGTCCGACGCTTATTCCGTTCCCTCCTTCACAAAGTTAGCTCCTTCCTGTCAGGAAACGTGGAAGCTAATCCTTATGCTAATGTATGGGGAATCATATGTTTTCATCTTGTTTTACCGTTTACAACATTTACAGAGATGTTTAAAGAAAAAATAAAGCTTAGAAAGAAGTAGCAGTGATCGCTAGTTCCTCTGGGGGGAGAACATGAAGATGCTCGCATAGTTAGCTAATCTAATCTCACGCCAAGCACGTAGCATGTGATTTAAACGTAAAAGAATTTTTTTAAAATTGTGGTGTGTATAAACTGTAGCAGGTTATATAATTTAATTATCACTCCTCTACTCGTCTATTCCACTTGATCCTGTGTACAGTGTCGCAGGGGGCCTGGAGCCCATCCCAGGTACACCCTGGACGGGGTGCCAATCCATCGCAGGGCATGTTTTGAATATCAGCATTTTTTAAATAAAAAAGAGACAAGCCGCATTTTATGGTGAGGCACAACAGTAGCGCTCGCTACACGCCTACAGCTACAAGCAACACGACCGACTTGTCATCCGATAGTCCGGACGCGTGACACATCGTGCTTACCGACTGCATGTGTGTGTGACGCACAACGCAAGGTCTTTGTACATGTGTGTGTGCGTGTGTCTGACGCCTCAGGGAGCTCAGGAGTGTGTCTGGGGCGTCGCTGAAGCCTGAGGCCGTGTGGCAAAGGAACCGGATAGACAACCTTCCTGCGGCAGATGAAAAATTATTCGAACGAATTGAAAGTACAGATACTTAATGTATCAGGTGTTTCAACCTCGATTGAAGAAAGACAAAATGATAGTGGTGATGTCATGACGTTGGCCAGTTTCTTTAAGGGGCACTTCCCACAAAATGACAGGGTGGACATCAATTTCAGGGACAGGTACTGTACAAAATGTTTACGAGGTAGTATCAAAAAGTTTCAAGACTAGTTTTGTAACACACCAACCGATAGCAGACCTTCATAAGTCAGTGTGCCAAAAGACATCATGCTTTGTACATCGGAGGCTGTGCAACTGGTGGTATTCTGACCATGAGCATTACCACGTCTGAAATTTCATCATGGACAGCAAGTTAGAACAAAGAGCGAACGTGAACTTCTGTGTAAATCTGGGCAAATCTGCCACAGAGACATTTGACATAATTTGGCAGGTTTACGGCGATGCTGCAACAAGTCGTTCAAGGTGTTTTGAGTGCCACGTGCGCTTCAAGAGCAGAAGAATATCACAGAAAAACAGGAGGAGATCTGGAAGACCTTCAATGAACTCAACCCCCCAAAATGTTGAAAACATTTAACAACATTGCTGCCACTGTCGGGGTATGATACGGAACAGTCTAGGCAATCCGCACGTGTGATCTCAACATGCGCCTCGTTGCTGCCAAGTTCATCCCCAGGGTGCTGAGCAGAAGGATCATTGCGTCGATGTCTCTCTGTCAGCATGCCATAGAGACCCGTCCTTCATGTTGAGGAACATTACCGCTGACAAAACTTGGGTGTATGGGTACGACCCTGAGATGAAACAACAGACTTCACAGTGAAAGGCGCCATCATCCCTCATCCTCATCAAAAAGGTGAGGAGCTCGACCAAGTGAAGCTCAACGCCTTTTTCAACATTCATGTCATTGTGCATCAAGAATTTGTCCCCAGGTCCCCATCAATAGCAAATACTACTGCAAGGTTTAAAGGTGGCTGAGTGAGAACATATGGTGAAAAAAAACAGAGCTTGCAAACAGAGATAATCTCAAAAGCTCTGTTTTTCTTAATACTTTCTAATATTATTATTATTATTATTATTATAAATTTTTATTATTCATTCATTCATTCATTCATCTTCTATACCGCTTTATCCTGTATTCAGGGTAGCGGGGGGGCTGGAGCCTATCCCAGGAGACTTAGGGCACGAGGCGGGGTACACCCTGGACAGAATGCCAATCCAGCAATAATAATAATAATAATAATAATATTATTATTATGAAAAAAGAGTATAAAAATAAAAATATCTTGTTTTATTAAATATTAAATAAGATTAAGATCATATGAAAATTTTTTTGTGAAATTAATGAGTCATTTTGCAACGCTGCATGTGGGACATGACAAAATCACTCACACACACAAAATCATAGAAAACTGTATAAAATGATGCAAACACATTTCATGAGACTTATAATTGTTCTGATATGTGTGTAAACATTTGGTCATTTATAATAAAGCCTCAAAAGCAGAACTATATTATTTTGCAATATGTTCTTCATTATAACTGGGTGATTCTGATGAGAACACCACTGGCACATTACACACATTAAACCACATTAACCTTATTTCTATTTACACAACGGCGTGTAAATTTCTTTGAATTATTAATTATTAATTATTATGGAATTGATTGACCACAAGTAAACTCATCATTTTATTGGCCTACAGACTTTAGACAGTATTATTTCTTGTTTGTTTGATTGACTTTGACCATATGTCTGTTAAAAACCTGTTAGTATTTTATTAAGTTTTATGGTCCTGGATATACATTTTCAAACTTCAACTACTTAATGATGTACTTGAAAAAAAAATTGTATAAAGATCTAAAACATAATTCAAATTTTTCATCTCGGTTTGATCTTCGCCCAGGTGTTTATTTGCCACTTTGTTCAGTTACGTTATTAGAATAAAGTCTTTTACATGGAAAACGGTTCTGCATTTACATTAACGTTTATGGCATTTGGCAGCAGCTGCTGCAGCGTAACGTCATGATCAGAAATCCCTGAGCCCCTTCTGATTTGTTCATTAAAAATAACCCTTTACATACCCGACAGTGCCAAGCCCATCACCTCCGGAATGCAGGGATTAAAAACCTACAAAATAAAGTATGGTTTATTTGGTTATGAAAATGTCCACGTTTTTTTTTTTTTTTTTCAGCTCAGCGAGTGAACAGTTTTGTAATAAAGGGTGGTGATGAACGACTGCTCCATGCTGCTTTATTCATACTTTAATTCTTATTTAACAGATCCCTGTGGCCGGTGCCAAGAGCTTATGTGAATAAGTCTTGGTCATTCACTCAGAGAATGTAGAAAAACCTGCAGCACTCTCAGGAATGCCTGAGTTAATGGCACTGCTGATGGACTGCGTTCTTCAAAACCTCACTGCCTGAATATTTATGTTGACGCATGGCATTTCCTGAGAATGTAGCTTGTGTTTTCTGCATTACATACACTCAGACTTACACACATTGTTCCTGGTGTTGAAATGCAAACCATAGCTTATGTGCATTTTTGTTTATTTGTTCAAAAAAAACACACACCAGCGGTGCTTAAGGAGAAAAAATAAGTGTTTCCTTTTACACACACACACACACACACACTACTGTTCAGTTCTTTAGTAAAAACTAAAACTAGCCCAACCTTAATTTACTGCACATCCAGATCTCCACGAACAGGTCGAGCCACTTGGATTAAAGCCGCACAATCAAAACCGTCAGACAGAAACGAGTCATCGAACAAAACGCTCGTCTGTGTGCCCTATAATGATAATAATGATCAGAATTGTGATTATAATTATAACATATGCAACCTACCGAACAGGAAATGTCGATGTGACTGTTAATTACATCATGAAACTGAGAATGGGTGAAAAATCCTTTAGTAATTTGGAATTAGTATCATTCATGTCTATTTATACCTAATTGTATGTCGGCGTTATTAAGGAGGAATACTTAATTATGAGTGCCGTTCAAGTCAAACTGAGACTTGTCTCATAAACAGAAGGATGAAGGTGTAAAAGCAACTGACATTCACAGAAGATTTCAAGCACAGCATGGTGATGAGTCTCTGAGCCTCAGTAAGACATTCGAAGGGCGCTAACATTTTAAAGAAGGTCGTACGTCCATGAATAACGCTCTCGGCTGAGACGGATCGGAGCCCTCTGCACTCATAAACATCAGGAACAGTCAGTGGGTGGAATACCTGATTCTTAAAAATCAACAGTGCCAACTTGCGGAAAAGAAACATCTGTCTTTGGGAACAGCACACACACCAACACCACTTGTACATTACAGGAACTCGGCTGGGAGTTATTGCCACACAGCCTGTACAGTCCTGACCTCACTTCATGCCATTTCCACATGTTTGTACCATTAAAGGAGCTCCTGGGAGGCCGGCGTTTAAAACCGATCATGACTCTGGTGTACTGAGAAAACTTTCCACCTTGATCGTATCCAAGCACTAGTGAAACACTGGAATAAGTGCATTAGCGTAGCAGGAGATTATAAAGGGTGTTTTTTTTTACTCTTTTTCTGTTATTCTGAACAATCAAAACAGTCCTGCTGTGACTCGAAAGCACTTCAACATACATAAACCTGTATTTAACTCCCACACGTTTGCATCACTATCATTTCCCAGGACTGTTTTTTGTCCCGAAAGCTATGACTGTACACATTCTCAGGAAAAAAAGTAGTTTTCTTTAGTTAAATATTCCTAATATTATCATTTTTCCACCACATTTTGACCACAGACAAGTCAGAGTCCTCATAGTAAGGGTTGGTTATTTCTATTATAATAAAAAATACATAATGTATAAGCTGTAAAAATACATACTGTATACCACCTTCTATTGTTCTTTCTATCAATGACTTAAAATAACCATTTTTTTTGGATTGCCAAAAATAATAATTTATAAAAAAGTTTTGATTTGTTGTTGTTTTTACTGTTGCCTTGACTGTTCTCTCATTGCTACTTCCCGAGGTGCACCATCTCTTGACAGCTCCAGTACAGAGAAGACTTTAAAAGTGTTCTAAAGCAACAAATATAATCTAACTCCATTGTTGGAAAATGTTGGTTAGAAAATCAACAGTTCTGCTCTAAAACAAACAAAATACTTCTTGGAGAAAGGGGTTAGGAAAGAGATATGAATGGAATAACATAGTTTATTGCCTATTCACACTCACTCATTCTCTATACCGTTGATCCTGTACAGGGACGCTGGAGGCCTGGAGCCTCTCCCAGGGGACTTGAGGCACAAGGCGTGGTACACTCTGCATAGGGTGAAAATCCATCAAAGGGCACAAGCAAGCACACTGCGGGCAATTTGGAAACACCAATTAGTCTAATCTGCATGCCTTTGGATTGTAGGAGGAGACCGGAGTACCTGGAGGAAATCCACCAAGCATGGAGAGAACACAAAAACTTCACACACATAGACTCAAAGGCAGGAATCAAACTCTCGACCTTGGCCACAATACTAACCACTACACCATTGTGCTACCAGCTTACTCACCTACACTCAGAATCTATATCTACAGTGAGGTTCAAAATGCAGGAACATGACCCAATTCATAGTTATTATATGACAGTAGGTACATTTACATGAACCCAAATATTCCATTAATAATCGTATTAACAGCTCAATCCTAACAAATTGACCCAGACTGACACAATCTTTGATAATCTGTTCAATAGGTAAATATCAGCCACATAAACATCCTAACCTGACTTTAAAGTTGGGTTTAAAATGCCTAGTTTTAGATACAAGGCTCTGACTCAAGCTGAACTGAGAAATTCAAAAGTGTTTTTTCCAAGATTGCCTTGATATTATCAGGAATTCAGTATTTCAATGGAACTGGAGGACTCACTGCGAACCTCAGTGTTGTTCTAGCTAGTTACAGCCATGCAAAGCAGAGCATCAAAGAACTTTTTATATTTTTCTGTCCACAAGCTTCAGGATCTTCCATGTAGTAAAGGGGTCGTTCATGAACGATTCGTTCTTTTTGAACGAGTCTTTAACGTGTAAAATGAGTAGTCTCAGAGAATGATTCGTTCATTTTCTATTGGGCGTGCATGCACATAGAATCTCAAACCCTCCTTACTGTAGGTTACGTACAGGAAACATAAATGAGTAGGTACCTTTGAGTCTTCTAGCCCGAATCCTTTATTCTTTTGTCACGTGACTCCCATAGACCCTGTGTAGTGCATCACACAGGAAATAGAATTGAACGGTTCTTCTCATGAGTCTTCTAGTCCAAGTCATTAGTTCTTTTGAATCTATTGCACTGCATAGCATCTATGGGAGTTACAGTAGGTGACAAAAGAACAAACGAATTAGACCAGAAGATATGAGAGGTGAGCTGCTCATTCTGTTCATAATAATATGTTCTTAGCTGCATTGTAATACTTTGATTACTGGAACTATAGCCAAAAATTGTGTATGTAGACATGTTGGGGGTCTGTTTATTGTAAATGTAACATTTTATTCTATTTCTGTTCAAAAGAATGAACTAAATGACTCAAAAAAAAAAAAAGATTCATTCATTTTGATGAACGAGATTCAAAGAACTGAGTCACTAAAATGATCCAAACTTCCCATCAATACTTCCATGTATATACAATCCTGTGCACAAGAAAGCATGTTTCTAGTTATTAAATTGTTTTGTATGAAGTAATGCAGCATGGTGGCTTAGTGGTCAACAGTGTGGCCACGCACCTCCAGGTCTGGGTGGTGCCTGGGTTCAATGCCCACATCGGGTCTGTTGTATGCATGTTCTGCCCGTGCTTGGTGGGTTTCGTCCCACAGTCCAAAGACATGCAGATTAGGCAAATTTGGCATTCCCAAATTTCCCACAGAGTGTGAATGTGTGTTTGAATGTTGGCCGAAGGTCCTACCGCTGTCGTACAAAATGGGAATGAATGCAATGGTCACCACTGGCTTCCACGGGTCCATGGACTACAGAGGTTCATAGATGGATAGATGTATGGTATGAAATAAACATGACCCACTGCAGGAAATGGCTTGTGATTGGTCAGTTTCAGCAGTGCATCTGCTGTATACAGTATTTACTCTAAGTTACTGTACATGGAACAATATCTGAATAAATAACTAAATGGAAATGCAGTATATAATATATTATATATATAATACTGTATAACTATATCACTTGTTATATAAGTAAATAGCCATAAGCCTCATATCTGATTATGTTCACCAGTTCATATGAATCAAAAGTGGATATTTGTTCATGCAAATAATTTCCATTTTAAATAACAGTTAATCTCGGTGGAAACCCTGTGACTAATTAAACTCTGCTCATGAGGAAGAGGAGGCGATAAATATAAAATTTTTTTTTTTTTTTAACTGACTTCAAAATGAAAGCCGAAAGCTGAAGTGAATCTTGCAACTTCTTACTGTGAAATCAAGTGTTGAGTAACACAGAAGTGGCGTTGCCAGCAAATGGCTCAACATGACATTTCATCACAAGTTACTTTTGTTCCAGATTACTTCAGTGCTGTTTATAATGCAGTATTATAATTTAACGCTTGTCACAGCATGTTTTTTTTTTGTTTGTTTGTTTGTTTTGAGAGAGAGATCTAGTGGTTAAAAAGCACCTTTAGGGCAGCAGGGAGGTCAGAGAAGGTCTGTGTCTCAGGTCCAATCTCACCTCATGCCAGTCAGGGGTCATCTATGGGGCTGTGGTAAATATGGCTTATGATTCAGGGAAAAAATAAGAGAAGTGAATTGACATAATATGAGACACTCTCGGAAGGTTTTTGCTTATTGCTCTTGTGATAGCATTAACTACAGCAAAAACAGGTAGTTCTTAGGAAATGGGTGCTACCAAAGTACTAATGATAACGCACATTATTGAGACAATTTACAATCATTCTATAGAAATATGCTTAAAGCTTTAGAAAAATGGTTTGTGGGAATATGGGGTGAAAACATCCAAATAAAAAAATATTCAAACTCAGAACTAAAAATGACCCTTTAGGGAATCATAAATAGTTCTTCTTTTCTTTTAACATTTTGGCAGCTGAAATTTGTAAGAAATAAGGTAGAAAGGCAGGACAGCACGGAACTGGGATACAGTACAGTTTAACGTCCATCAGGTCAGCTGGGTCATGTCAGGGTTGTAGCTCATCTTCCAGAAAATGTGCTTTTAATCCTTCATGGAAGAAACACTGGATTTGTTTTTTGTGAAAAAGAGGCAAAAGGAGTTTCAAGGACAGACCTCAGAGCTCCGTCAAAGTGTGTGTGTGTGTTAACGCCTCAGTTCAAACCCCCTTTACTTCACTCCCCCTACAAATGCACCGTTTCAGTGTCAATGGAAATGAGCTACTGTTGAGCAACACAATAAAGCTGAGCAACACACTTGTTGAGGGGCTTTTCTTCTGTGAGGTCACATTAGGAGGTGAATTCGAGCTGGCTTGTAGGGCTTAAGCCCTAGCCCATACAAAAAAAAATGCAGGAAGTGCTTGCAACAAAAAGAAAATGCAGGGTTTTGTTGTTGTCTGTGCGGTGGCGTAGTGATTAGCATTGTGGCCACACACCTCCATGGTCAAGGGGTCAATTCCTGCCTCAGGTCTGTTTACATGAAGTTTGCATGTTCTCCCCGTGCTTGGTGGGTTTCCTCCAGGTACTCTGGTTTCCTCCCACAGTCCAAAGACATGCAGATTAGGCTAACTGGTGTTCCCAAATTGTGTGTAGTAGTGTGTGTGCCCTGCAATAGATTGGAACCATGTCCAGAGTGTGTCCCGTCTACATGGATAGGCCCCCACGACTCCTGTACGGGGATATGAATGAATGTAGGTGCACACTGGAGACGTGTCTGAATGTCTAACCACTGATAACGATTTGTCCACTTTTCTGGCCACAAGCTTCTGGATCTTGAAGGCTGTGATGAAATTGGCTGTTGGCCAATACAGACTCTTGTCTGTTATGGCTAATAAAGATCTCTGGGAGTCATGTTTGTTTTTAGTGTTAGTAAAATGGCCACTGTCTGTGCAAGTAAGCAGTTTCTGGACACACGTCATTCTGGAAAAAAAACAGATTCTGTAGTAAACACTTGTGGCCTGGCTTGTCCTACTATAACACATTTAGTGTCAAAAACGTAACAAGGAGAATGAGCTTTACATCTTTAAAAAAAAAGAACCTGGAGACTTGCATATAGAGTTTCCTCTGTAACCTTTTTTAGTAACTTTAAGAGAAAGGAGTTGCATGAAGCGGGAACAGGAACTTGTTTTGCAGCCATTTCACAACATGGAACAAAGCACAGAATAGTATGACCTATGGATTATTTTCATTTAATAAAGAAAGATTTGTAGTTGTTGGAAACTTTCTGTTCTATAAAAAGACTAGAACATTCCGCTTCATCACAAAACACTACTGCTCAATATTGTCTTATAACAGCATGCAGCATGTGTTTAATTCCTCACAGCTTGCGCTCCGTGATGAGGCTCTTCAGCACTGGTGCAGGTTCCAACTTTCCAGCAGCACATCATGAGCAATAAGTTTACACAGTCATAAGGTTTTAATGAATCCTTCATGAATCCTTCCAAGCCCTCGTCCTCGAACAGGCGGAGCGTCCTTCGCAGAGTTTTCGAGTAAAAACCAAAGGCCCCGAGCGCTGAAGCTGTTGTTTGTGATTTCCAAGGAAGTGTGTGTGTGTGTGTATGTGTAAACTTGTGTATTGCCGTGTTTCATTTCTGACAAAGTGTCGGTTACATTAGGCATGAAAAAATCCAGTTAGGCGTGTATGTGTGTGTTTACATCATTTCTCAGTGTGTCCTGGTTTGTTCTAAAAGAAAAATTAAAACCCATGTCAGTGTACTTCTTGGACTGTATACCAGTTACAGATATGTTTTTTTTCTAGCACACGCCACCTCTGCCAACGTGCCATGACTCATTTATAGATGTAATAAACATAGGTTTTGAGGGGACCGGTGCGAACACTTCTCTTCCTATTAACAGGAACTAAATAGACTCACTGTCTATAAACAGGCAGTACTTCTCTATTGTAAAAGGTCAGCAAGCTGTACATGATAAAAGGGAAGTTGTGAGCAGTGGTGCCAACTGGTTTGAATCAATGTGGCAACTTTTTAGACCCCTTTAGTGAATAGATTTTTAAGCAGATATCAGCAACTGTCCGGAGAGAGCCTCTTCATGATTCATCCCTGATGAACATTGTTCCCAATACACACAATCACTCATCACCTTGATTCCAAATGAAAAATCCCATTGCTCCTAATGACCAATCCCTGAGCTCCATTTTTTTCCAAAGATGTTTCACTGATTACCATTGGTTACAACAGTGATGCAATCATTGTTTAAAATGACCAATCCCTAGTCTCCATTGTTCCCAATGACCAATCTCCAATCTCCATTGTTACCAGTTGATGAATCCCTGATCTCCACTGCTCCCTAATGACCAATCCCTAATCTCCACTATTTCCCAATGACCAATCCCTAATCTCCACTATTCCCTGATGACTAATCCTTGATCTCCATTGTTCCAATAACCACTCAATCCCTTATTTCCATTGCTCCCAAATATCAATCCCTGATCACTGGGGTTCCCAAGAGCCAATAACTGGCTACCACTGTTTCCAGCAATCAGTCTCTCATCAATATTGTTCCCAATGTTCTGACTTGAAGGATTATTAGTGTTTTTCAACATCCAATCAGTGATGTTGTTCCTAATCACTAATCACCAATAATCATCGTTCCCACATTCCCACCTATGTACACACAACTACATACAAGTTCTGATGCTATAAATCTTTTAAATAATTTATTCTCCAGCCAGCTTCATCATGGTTTATTCAAGGTTTCTGCTTCTCAGTTAATTAGGATTGTTTAAATCACAAAGTGATTTTTAATTTTTTTTGTAATATGACACAAGCAATTCAAGCACAAGCGAGCTTTCTGGACTCTAACCTAGACCATGGCTTAAATAATTATATTTAATCATAATGTTGACTAGTAAAAACTACTACTAGTTCTACTACTGCTAATAATAATAATATTAATAATAATAAATATAATAATAAATATTCCATCTTTAACATTTAACCTCTGAAAGTACCTTGAGGTTACTTTTACTTCCTGTTAGTGGAAGTGAATTTCAATAAAAAAAAAGAACCTCAGTACATTTTCCATCACTGCTAGAGTGATACCGAAAAGATGAGGAGGTGCTCTTCCTGTTAATGACTCAAACCGTGATTAACGTTACACCCCCCCCCCCCTCCCCATCCTCTCTGCACACATACGTACATCCTGCTGTTACTAATACAGTATGTAAAAGGTAAGGCAGTCTAGTTGGGTTAATGGTGTGCACCATGTAGAAGTTAGAAAAATATGAAGTTATCAAACTGTATTTCTAAAATACTTCTGGACCGGCACATAAACTTTTCACTTATGTAATCACTTCCAGGCCACTGTTTCTTAAGGCACTGCACAGATGCTGAGTAAAAAATAAAAAAATAAAAATGATTACCAGATGCTGAACATACTAACGTTCAGTTTAGTGCTGCTGTTGATGTTGACGTTGGCGTGTCAGACTGCATCTGGAACTTACTCATGCCGAGGGTCAATCACAGGAACCTTTCAGGAACTCTGGAATTTTTTCCATTGCGGGATATTTTGCAGGGACCTTCAGCATGTTTCCATTACATGAGGTTTTTTAATAATGTAGTAAGTGTGTTTTTACTGCAAAATATAAACTTTTCTGGAACTTTTGGGCTTGGTTCCAATGCGAGAAATTTCTTAGAATGTCAAGGACCTTTTTATTTAATGGCTTTCAACCGAAGGAACCTTTTTTTTCCCCCTGGAAGGAACATTAGGCAAATTTTCACTGCAGGAACCCGTCAGGAAATAAGGAACTTTTTAAATGTTTTTCAACTGTAGGAAACTTCTCATGGAACCTAAACTTTCTACCACAGGAACCCTTTTAGGAATGCCTTCTGGCGGTGCTTTTCTACTGTAGGAAATTTCTTTTGAACACAAGAACCTATGGTGTATTTACACCAAAGAAAGAGGAGAGGAGCTCACTGTAAGTGATTTTCTAGACAAGATATACTGTAGAAGCTACGTTTCCACTACAGAAATCATTTCAGAGTTTTGGGAATGTTAGGGAACTTCCATTCTACTGTAGAATTCTTATTTTTTGGGATGGCTCTAATGCAGGAACTTCATAGGAACATTTGTGTTTTCATTGTAGGATCCCTTTCATAAACTAGGGAATTGCCAGCCCAGGCACTGCCTAAAAAAACTGCACTGGAACCCAGTACTGGAACGCTTCCAGGAACCATCTCCACTGCTAGAACTTTCTCTACAGGAACCTCAAGCATCGTCTTTTTTCCATATTTGAAGGTCCTCAACACCATGAGGAATATTTAAATTGCAGGAACCTTGGGTGCCTTTCCACTCCATAAACCTTTTCAAGAGCACAGGAAATCGAGGTGTTCTTTTTACTACATTATTTTTTATTATTATTATTATTATTATTATTATAAAGGAATCTTAAGGATATATACAATTCATGATACTGTGAGCCTTTTATTAAAAAAAAAAACCGTACTATTAAAAGTATGATATCGCAGTTATTTCCGTCACACAGCGTTCCATCACTTTTTTTTCTGTAGTGAAGTGGAACTTGAGAACAGGAACCTGAACTGCACTGGAAGATGCAATGCACCGAGATGTTCCTGTCGATCTCAAATTCCAGGTTCGCTCCCAAGACGGAGTTTAATCCCAGACTTTCAGACTAATGTAGGCCTGAGAATGCTAACACAGACTAAGCAATGACTGCATTCCTCAATTATCCACGCTCCTGAGCTTCATGCTAACATTCTCCCTCTGGTAACTACCACCATGCTGATTGAGATGCCAGAGGCAGGTGGACTGCAAAGTCTGACAGCTAGCATGAAAAATCTTCCTTCGGCAAATTTTCCTTGTATGTCATACACTCACGTACATCATGTCAGGAGAAACACAAATCGTAAAAATACTAGCATGCGATTCATGCTAACATGAAAACTAAGTTCATAATTTTTTCTGCTTTTTTTTTTTAGCTTAGCTATTTTGCATTCTATTTAATTTTTGTTTAGTGTTGAATTTAATTTTTGCATATTAATTTGTTCTTACACATGTATTTTGTCAAATTAATTTATCAAGGCGTGGACTTACCGTATAAACCATTTCTAACTCTCTGTCCTTGGCCAGCTTCCACATCTGCTTATTTGTTTAAAAAAACACACACACACACACATACACACACACACACACACATACACACGCACACATTCCTAACCCCACCCATTTACAGTAGAACTGTTTTAATAAGCTCACATGCAAATTTGACAGAATTAACAGATGTGTTCTAAATGAATACAAATAGATGTATGAATAAGAAAGACATGATTTGATAACATTTGTAATGTTATCAGTGGTTAAGCTGGGATTGTAATGGTGGTGTTCACAGAAAGGTTCACAGGGCACCTGGTTAAAAGCAGAGGTGTGTATCGATGTGTAGATTCTGTAGGATGTGGCATAAGGAGAAGCAAATTTTTCCCTTTCACGCTGGGGCAAGTGAGCGTGTCCGATCACGGTCGGTGATGTCGGTAATGTTCAAGGTAACGTTAACATGTGCATGAGGTGTTCCTTTATTCGTCTTTAGTTTGGCCAAAAGTATGTGGACACCAGACGATCATATCTGTATGTATTTTTAGGCATCAGATTTCAGCTTTATTTCTAATTGTATTGTTGCGTAACTGTAGTATTTGTGTGTGTTTGTGGGCAACATTTGATTGCTTCCTATACTACTTGTACTATTACTATGCAATTAAGAAATGAAGCAGGGCGTGATGTGTGGCTCAGTGGTTAAGCTGAGATGGTGAACTACTAATCAGAAAGTCACAGGTTCACACCCCATCACTGCTCAGGTGCCAGTGTTTGTGTGTGCATGAGCAAAGCTTTTAAATGCACAGATGTACAACAAATGTAATAAATGAACAAGTGAAAGTATAGATAAGACTAGATAAGAGTCTCTGCTCATAAAAGTAAATGATGTTCCTGACTCTTGCATTGTGCCAGCCAACATGACTGCCACTAATCAAGCTTGTACATCTGACTTTTCCCTTTCCCTACCATCTCTCATATCCTGTCTTTCAATGTGATCAAATCTCTCTTTTCAAAAAAGTGTGAATATTATACATTTACTTCCATTTACACTCAAGTCTATAATGATATTTAAAAAGAAGGAGAGAGAGAGAGAGAGAGAGAGAGATCAAGCATTTATGCATGGTGCATGCTGGGGTAGTGGTTGACTAGGATTTCCAAAATTTCAAAAATAAGCATCCAGAGTGGATCCTGCCACGTGCCCCCCTGGGTTAGTCTCCAGGCCTGTACAGGATAAGTTCTGTAGAGAGTGAGTGAGTCAGTAAATAAATAAATAAGAGTTTCCTAATCACTTACTCAGTGCTGATGATTTGTGTAGCTCTGTAAACACACTTCTATGTTCTTAGATAAAAAGGTTCTTTTCAGGGTTTTTTCTAAACTCTGCCTGGGGTTCTCCTGAAAGACAGACTAAGTCATCGTTCTAGTTCTAGAATATTTTTTGACTGTGGTTACATTAGGACACATTTTAGCATTTGTGTAATTTCTTAAGTACACATTCCTCTCCAAAAGTATTGGAACAGCAAGTCTTTTGTTTTTGTTATACACTGAAGGCACGTGGGTTCGAGATCAAAAGTATGAGACGAGAGTTCAGAATTCCAGCTTTCCTTCCCTGATCTTTACATCCAGCTGTGTTTAACAACGACTGTAAGTATATACTGCACGACTTGAAGAAGTCAGGACACACAGGCAACTATTATCTCTGCTACAGTGTACACAGTATGTTCCGGTTTAATGACATTTATTGTTTAAACATGTTGAAGAGGGTTCTGACTACAAACACTGGCCCTGTGCCGAGAACATGACAAAGCCGGCGTGGCCTTTGGGTTCTGTGTTATTACACGGTAGAAGCTGTCACCTGACCGAGGCTCGCTGAAATGAACGTTATTACGGGAATGTGAACAACACAGACGACCGGCTCGGCGTCTGCAGAACGTTTAACTAACTTCACCGAACCTGTTTTTGGCCATCTGGTGCCTGATTGCTTCCTCTGTGTGTGTGTGTGTGTGTGTGTGTGTGTGTGTGTGTGTGTGTGTGGGGGTGGGGGGGGGGGGGGGGGGGGGGGGGGGGGGGGGGGGGGGGG
>JAQMYK010000023.1:32897831-32909157 GCA_030014345.1 Clarias buthupogon
TTTCTATAATCATAATAACTATTTAGTTAGATAGTTAGTTAGATTATGTATAAAGTGCATTCTGTAAATTTAATAGTTCTGCATTTTCGCATTATTTGCAGTTTTAAGTCATCTTTTTTCATCTCCTTTTCCTGTCATTAACCCTTTAAACACCTGGTTTATTATTCAGAGCACATCAACAAGACGTGTGTGTGTGTGTGTGTGTATGTATATATATATGTTGTTGGGTTTTTTTGCTTATTCTTAAAAAAAAAAGATGAACCCCATTCCCCCAGTGTGATTCATTTTGCAGCTGATTATTCAGTAACTACAACAGAGGAATCAGTAACCAGGGTGAAACCGAGCGGCAGTGAGAGCGACGTCTGTGCGGGTTAATGACCCGTTACGTGTAACGCCAGCTGTAACCTGTAACACAGAGATGTTGGGGCGACTTTGTTACTTGTTCTGTAAGGAAAAGTGAAAAGTCACAGCAGGAAGGAAGAGTACTCGGTAGCTTTTTATTTCATACATGTTGGACGAGGTGTGACGTCTCGTGTGATAGATTATAACCCGTAAACCTGACACGATGCAGCGGTTTAAATAATGTGACATTTTTGCAGCTTTGTCTATTTTGTCTTATTTCAGTAACTTTGTACCCTGACAGCTCTATTTAGAAGAAAAGAAGTGGTGCGTGTGTGTGGGTGTGTGGAGTGATGATCAGTATCGGGTCAGTAATGTGGTGTTGATCAGCCGGGCTGTACGCCAGGATCTCATTACCAAGCTTGGGGCCTTGACGTGACTCTCCTGATTAAAGATTTGCTGCTCGGGGGGATTCTGTGTTGCACATGTGCCACGTTACTGTTTCAGTGTCTGCGTCTGAATCGGACCCGGATCCCGGGCTCAGCACGAGAGGCAGATGGTTCCGAGCTGAAAGTGAGCCATGGGTTTGGAGAAAATGAGACAGAAAGAGAAAAAAGATAGTGTGAGAGAGAAAGAGGGGGTTGCAGCGTCCCTGAAGCAGTTTGGAGGCTCCTCTTCTTTTTTTTTTTCTTCTTTTCTTTTCTTTTTTTTTTTGGCAGGCTGGGGGGCTTCCAGGCTCTTTGAGGAGGCTGAAAGCGCGGGGAGGCGCGGTGCGTGACCTGCATTTGCACTTGCATGCTCTGGAGACGCGGCTACTGTGTCAGCGCTCGCCTCGTGTGCCGTTGGCTTGTGCATCCCCGGGATTCATTGACTTGTGTTTCAAAAATCCGAACCGAGGCCGTGCGCCAGTCGCCAAGCTTGCCAGGGAGTCAGTGGGAAAGTGGGAACAACAAAAAAAAAAAAAATAATATAAAAAAAAAATAATGAATGGTGTTATACCATTCACAGTTTAGCAGCTGAGCAGAAGTGGTAAAAAAAAAAAAACTGTTTGAATTTTGTTTAAAGGGGCCGTGTGTAATTATTTACAAGTGCTTGGAGATCTTAGATGTTAACTTTTGCTGTTGAATATATTTGACGACTGTAGAAACTAGAGACGATGAAAAAAATCATTTCGGTTACGTATCGTTATTCGTCTATCTCATCACACAGACTCCAAAATAAAAAAAATGGTTTAAAAATATTTGTAATAATATATATTTTTGCGTTTGAGGTGGTAAAGCATGATCCTGCAGGTGGTGCACTCTAAACTATTCACACATCGACAGGCCTCACAGCTTCCCGTAGGGTACAAGCAAATCATTTGCTATATTATATCTAATCAGAATATTTATAAAATCTTTTTCAAAAATTTGCTTTACATTCTTTTCCGTGGCTAGCTATTTGTGCTGCAGTACTCTCTCGTGACACTGGGTGGCGCTTACAAGCCTTAGCCTTCGGCCAGCCATACAATTAGGTGAATTAAATGGATTTATAATGTTTTTATCTTAGTATGGGTTTAACAGGACGTGAAACAATCCTATATCAAGGCCCCTGTTTACACTTTCACTTTCAAACACTTTAATTTAACCCTGAAATAGACTCGATGGACACTAACATTAGACAGGGCTTCTGGGATATTGTTTAAAGGGTCAGTCTATCATTTTTAAAAGGGCCAAATATTAATAAAAAGTATGTAGTAATTATGACATTTTGGTAAGAACCCTGAGAAAGACTTTGACATCTTACATACTATGATTAAGCGGAGATTTCTAGAATATTACTTAAAGAGGCGACGTGTAACATTTACGAATTAACGTGTCGATGAATTTATTGCAGTTGCTAGTCATTTAGAGGGTGTTAAATATTATACAGTGCTCCGAAAAATGCTTTTGTCTAAACATTGTGGAAAAGCAAACAGGTGTTCTGTTTCTCTCTCGTGGCATGACATCATGAGAAATTATTATATTTGATGTATCGGATGAGCGCTAAACTCAGTTGCAGCAGTCTGTCATATCTGTCATGCAGTATCGCTATGCAGACAGTCGCGACACCGCATGCCAGAGGATGTGAAGTTATTAAAGAGCCGCAGAGACATTCCTCTGCCACTAGGTTCAGGTTTAGACTTTAGACCACTTTGAGCGTTTAATCTAAATCTGTGGAGTTTCCTTTGAAGCTGAAAGTTTCGTTAAAAAGAGAAGAAGTAAATTTAAAAAACACAGTGAAGCTGATGATATTTTCCACCTGGCATCTGTGTGCAGGATGAGCGAGTTACAGGAAACGTCTAGTCAGGATCGTTGTTATTCTTTGATTGCACACTCTGAGACCAGTTCTGTCTCTGTTAAATGGCCTATAGAATGCCTGCTGTCCCAGAATGCACTGCAAATACTTTCACACACAGTACACATGGATCAGAGTTTGAAAGATGGACAAAAAGAAAAAGGACAAAAAGAAGGACAGAAGGAAGGAAGGAAGAAAGGAAGGAAGAAAAAGGAAAAAGAAAGATTAAAATGAAGGAACGAACAAACGAATGAAGGTTTTTCACTCACAGATCAGATCAAAGAAGGACGGAAGAAACAACAGGACGAAAAATTTAAGTTGAGAAGGAAGGAACAAAGTGACTAACAAAGAAATGTTTTTCACACCTTGAAGGAACGAATGAATGATGGAAAGGCAAAAAGAAAGGAAGAAAAGAGGGAAGAACAGGAGAAAGTGTAAAAGAAAAATAAGAAAGAAAGAAAGAAAGGTTAAAAAGAGAAAAAGGAAGGAAGAAGCGAATGATGAAATAGTTCTCACAGACCGGGAAGGAAAGAAAGAAAGATGGAGGGCCATAAGGAAGGAAGAAAAGAAAGAAAGTTTAAAAGAAAATAAACAAAGAAATAGAAAGAAAAAAGAAGGAAAGGAAAAGAAAGAAAGGATTTAATATACAGGTGATAAGAGGAAAATCAAGAAAGAATAAATAAAGTGTATTGATTCAGAATATATAACTTTTTTTTATTATTATTATTATTATTATTTTTATTATTATTTTTATTATTATTATATCTGTCTATATATTATTGTTGTAAAAGAAAAAAAAGAAATCATGATATCTGACTCCGCCCCCTCCCTTCTCTGTTACAGCGGTTTGACCCACGAAGGCCACGCGCGTGACGTGGAGCAGGTCTACCTCCGCTGCTCTCAGGGCTCTCTCGAGTGGCTCTACCCGACCGGCGCCATCATTGTCAACCTGCGGCCCAACATGGCGTCTCCGTCCACCGCGCATCTCTCCGTGTGCATCAAACCGTCCCGTGAATCGAGCGGCACTCACATTTACCTGGAGCGGATGGGTAAGCTTCGGCTGCTGCTCCGTGAGGCCCAGCAAGCCGAGGGCAAAGTACACTGCTTCGGCATCCAAGAGGGGGCGCTGTTCATCGAGGCCGTGCCTCAGCGAGACATCAGCCGGAGGATCACCTCCTTCCAGTACGAGCTGGTCAACCACAGGCCCGGTGCTGATCCTCAA
The DNA here is from genome assembly GCA_030014345.1 of Clarias buthupogon. NCBI lineage: Eukaryota > Metazoa > Chordata > Actinopteri > Siluriformes > Clariidae > Clarias > Clarias buthupogon. Next base: position 32,901,709 of record JAQMYK010000023.1, read on the forward strand.
TCACTGATAGGTAAAGAAGATGCAGTTCTTTTAATATATGTAACTGTTATGTGCGTTTCAGCCTGGGCTTCATAGAGCTGCATTGGGTTATGACGCTTCGAGGGCATTGACCTCAGAATGTTACTATTTTTTCATTTTTTACAGTGTAAAAATATTCTAAGCTTTATACCTAAATCTAGCTTTCGAAAGGCTACATAAGACCTTCATACAGTAAGTCCAGGGAAATATTTATAAAAGTTTACGCCAATTCACTCCATTGCTCAGTGTAAAGATTTCTCTTTTACTGTAGGGTTTTATGTGCCCCTGTGTTGCCACCACAACACAAGCATGATGTGTTATGACACGTTCACTGCAAGATGTTAAACTGTTATAACCACTGACGTTTCCAGCTAAGTGCACCAGTGCATTAAAGTCGCATGGTAGAAACGATCAGACGTGTCAAACGTAAAAAAAAATTTTTCAAACTCAATGTAGTATAAAGTCTAATGAAAAAGTGTGAAGGTTGGCATCTTAGTAATAAGCCTACATTAGACCTTTATAAGCTCATCATGACAACTCGCACAAGTCCAGGGAAATATTTATAAAAGGTTACACTAGTTGCCTGCTGTAAAGATTTCTCCTATTACTTTAGATTATTGTGCGCTCTTTGTTGCCAACACAACACATGCGTGATGTGTTGTGACACTTTCAGGGCAAGATGTCGAACTGTAATCACAACTGACATTTATAGCAATATGAGATTAAACTGTACGTAGTAGAAGTGATCAGACATGACAAAAACAAACAAACTAAAGTGTAGTTTAAAGGCTAAAGAAAATGTATAGGTAGGGATTTTGGTAATAGGCCTACATAAGACCTACATAAGCCTATAATGGCACAGACATTAATCTGCATAAACATCTATCCATAAAGCCTTATTGAAAAAAAGATGCCACTTGTCATAAAGATTTATCTTGTTCTCTTTGACGACAGGTTGACCTGATTTTTATTTGATATGACATTAGAGCATTATACCAAATAAGTTATCGTAGTGTACTTTTGGCCTTGTCAGAGGTGTTCATATATGTATTATAAACAGGAGAATAAAACTCATTTTGCTTATGTATACTGTACATTGCCACAATATTACAGTGTAATAAGCGTCCATCATAATGACAACGACACTCTGACCCATCTCTAGGCAGGTTTATATGTCAGTCTTTATAACAGTGTTTATAACAATTAAAGCTTGCTGTAAAAAAAAATTTCATATATGTACTGATATACATTTTACCAAGAACAGCTCGTGTAGCCTATGAACTCAGTCTAAAGTGGGCAGTTATAGATTGTAATAAGTGTTCATTAATACATGTTGTTTTTTGTTGGCTGTCATAAAGATCTTATGCAGCTCTATGAACGCTGTGCTGAGTGAACTGTCATAGGTTGTAATAAGGATTTGTGAGTGGGGATTTTATTGGGATTCATTACTATTCATGACAGACATGATACTTCCCCTAAGAGCGTTATAACGTATTGTAATGAGTTATAAATATTTGTTTTTAGAGAATAAGACAGTCTTATGTAGCTCTATAAACACTTCCATTAAGTAACCGGTTACGTATTGCAAAAAGGTTTAGTAAATTTTTGTTGGTTTCAGTCATGTCCTATAAAGCTGTTTAAGCATTGTTAAGTGAAGTGTTAGCGAAAGTTTTTGCCCCCCACCCACCCGGTCCATTATTGATACTTTTAACTGTTAAATATTTTTAATTTCATTACCAACACTTTCCTTAGCTTTAACAAACTTTTACTTAAGTCAAATTACAACCGTTATAAAGATGCAAGCCAGGACAGGAAATTCAAATAAAACATATTGCTAATAAACAAACTGGTTTAAAGAGTACGAGATTTCATTAAGTTGTCCTAAAGCGTGACGAGTAATGAGTGTTGTCTTTCTAATTGTATGTGGAGAAAATGGAAAGTATATATTTTACCCATCTAGTAAACTGTAACCTAAGAGTATCAGTGCGGGATATGAACCGTGCTCACTAACAGACGTTGAAACAGCGTGTAGGGTTTGTTTTGCTAATGACCCAGTGCACCCCGGGGTAGCCTCGCGCAGCGAGACGCCGCTACGTGCCGAAGACCTCGCCTTATTTGCGAAAGCCAGAACAGGCTTCACACAGCAAGGATGTGCAGCAGCTTTATTTTTCCTGCGCCAATCAAAGCAAGTCTCTGGTGCACGCTTTGTTCAGGAGGTCGGCGTGTCAAGCTGGAACCGATGAACGTAGAGACAGACTGGAGAATGCAGAAAGCAGCAGTGTTTGCGTGGGTCACCACAGAAACGTTTTAAAGAGGATTCGGGTTGCACTGGGCACGTGTTGCACATCAGGCTGATCATAGGAGCAGCGTAACTCGTCACATCTGGTGTTTTTAGGAACTTTTGTGGTGTTTCTCTTCCTCAGTCGCTAATCACGATGCTTACGAGAACTCGAGCGGCTTCTGTAGTCCTGCTATGTCTGCTTGTTCCCAGTGGTGTAATTTACAGTCTTTACAAGGTGAGCTGCGATCCAAATGTGATCCACTTCCATTTTAACGCAATTTCGCCAGCTGTGCTCAAGTCCCTTTTACCCAGGCTCAGCCTTGCCATGTAAAGTGACCTGTTTTTCTTTCTGCAAGCGTACTGTTGTCTTTCCTCACCCCCTCAAGCCCCTAACCTGCTGTGTGGGGCCCGAGTCGTAGAACCGGTCCCTTTCCAGATGTTTGAAGGATATTTCATCCTTGTTTTAATTTTTTTATTATTTTTTTTGTTCTGACTCGTCGTTGTCTTCTGAAGTGGTCTCGATGTAAAGCGGAGCGCAGCTCGCAAAAAAAATAAAATAAAATAAAAAAGCTTCAGTCTATTAGAAAGGAATGCGGTTGTGCGCAGATGTTGCGGTGCTCCGCGTGGTCTGTCCTGTGAAGTGGTTTAGCTGACTCAGATCCTCATCCATTCCTGCGGTTCCTTTTTCAAGACGCCATGGCGGCGAGCGCTCCGGATCAGGAGATCAAAGCTTGCCAGGGTGTTGGTTAAACATACGCCTGGATGACCCCTGACCCCGTGCATGCAGCGGTTGACCTTTGGCTTGGCTTTGTAGACATGGCGTGCCTGAAATAACCCCGTGCATAATCGATAGGAGGCTCATGTCATTTTTGAAAGCTCACAGAGGTGCTGAGTGACGAAAAAAAATCACCTGTAAACTGGTTAAGCCATGTCTCGAGTTCCTTCCCTCCTCCTTCTGCCTTCGTCTTCACCCACCGGCACCAACCTAATGTGGTTTTGTCCGGGGTAGGGAGGAGCGCCACTTTTAACCGCAGACTCGTAGTACTTTTGCTGAGAGAGCAGTCTTTAGACGCACTTCCTGATCTGTAACACTCAAGCCTGACACAGTTTTGCATCTCGCCCAAAAATCAGGCACGGTACAAGAATGCTTTGGTCATGACTGGAGACGCCATTGCAGGAAAAATCCAGGGAATGATAAAGATCTGTATGAGTGTGAGAAATACATTATTAATGTTTAATCTATTTTTTTCTAATTTGTTCTTATTCTATTCACATACTTGCATCAAATTACAAACGTTAAATCGTCTAAAATTGACGAATTCCTACTACACCCCAACTTTTACAGGAAATACAAACCGCTTCCATCTAACACAAAATATCTCTGTTTTGCAAGAGTATGCCGTCTTTTGCTTCTTTCGGATTTTTGAGTGGTTTGGTGCAACACCACCACCTACAGGACTGGAGTGTGGAGCAGAAGGGGGGAAAAAAAGATTTTTCTTACACAGCATTTTCACAGTGTTTATTAGATATGCTTAGCCTTTTTTTATTATTTAAATAGGCAAGAAATATAACTGCATGAGACAAAAATGAATCAAACCGAATTGAATCAAATAGAGAATCTCAGTGTTCAATCAGAAGTAGAGTGCTCTATGAGGTAGAGATTAATGACCTGACCAGAGAACAGGTTATCTTGTTAAGGAATTTGCTGAAATCGCACAGCTCTAGTCGGTGTATCGTCATCCTCATATCTGATCTAGAGTCGGTGTTGGGTTTCTGCGTGACATCAGCTTGAAGTTTTCCGCTTGGCTTACTATTTCCTCCTTCCTTAGGTGTTTAGCCTAAACCAGATCAACCTCAAGCTGTTTTGTTTGTATGTATGACGCTCAGGTCACGGATGGATCGGTACGAGGAACTGGGCTGAGAAGCCACAGAGTGGTGTAATGGTGTCAGTGGTTGGTGGCTGGTGGTTTAGTCGTCACCACATTGAGCAGAGAAAGAAAGCAGGAACTAGTGGTTTACATAGAGATTAGATGTATTATATAAAGTTGATAATTAACAGGTATATTAGGCTTTTCCAGGTTTTTATCTTCAATCATCAGAACAACCGTATGTGCCTGAAACACTTTATCTCAGTGCGCGTGACGATTCATAAACAGTATGCCTCCATTCGTCCAATCATTTTGTCTTTCTAATTCATAAAATCCTCATTTCTCAGGTTTTGAGTTTACTCCGCTTAGGTCCGTCAGTCTGTTCACACTTACTTCACACTGTTACTGAAACGTTTTGTGGCGTTTCATCGAAATAAATCAGAAATCTTTCTCATTCAAAGACAAAATTTGACATTACTTTGCATGTTATGTGTGGGTGAGAGAGATTTCTTGAATACTTTAAGCTCATTGCCCCAGTGCGTGTGTGAGGTGGGTCTTATTAGCTGTACTTGTGTGTCTGTGTGTGTGTGTGAAACATTAACTTGATAGAAATGTTGATTAGATTGTATTTGCATTTGTTTACCTCTCTCTCTCTCTCTCTCTCTCTCTGTCTCTCCCCTCAGCCCCGTGTCAGCCCTGCACTGACGTCGAGCTGCTCCTGTCCGTCTGCACGAGTGACTTCGGTAAGTTCCTCACAACATGTGCAGAATAATGTTTTAAAACAACCCGAGGGATAAATCAGACTGCACATCATCATTCACACACTCGTACGCTTCCATCTTCCACAAAATATCTGTGTTTTGCAAGAGTTTTCCTTCTTGTACTTCTTTTGGATTTTTGAGTGGTTTGGTGCAACACCACCACCTACAGGACTGGAGTGTGAAGCAGAAGATTGTTGGGGAAAAGAAATATTTTTCCTTTTTTGAAAAATAAGACATGATGTTTTAAACAATCAAAAAGACAAGTTACACAGCATTTTCACAGTGTATATTAGATATGGTTAGTCATTTTTAATTATATAAATAAGCAAGAATGATATAACTACAACCTTAGCATCCATGTTTTGTTTTTGTTTTTTTTCTTCCATAATGTGAGTTTATTATTATTTTTCTGCCCAGTGTTAAAATGTTCTTCTATATGTTTTCATCTGAACATTATTTAGATTAATCTAATGACTATAATTAGTCACCTAATGTTTCTCATTTCCGAGGTATACATACTCACGCCCTTCATCAAGAATCGTTTCAGCCAATCGTATGAAGGAAATAAACTGTCTTGTGCTGTTAAAGGTCCCATATTCAACTGTTCCTCAGGAGAACATCAAAGCTGAGCAACAAGCCAGGGGAGGGGTTTTCTTATACTGTATGAGGTCACATTAGGGGACATAGTCTAATTGGCGTGTTTTAGTCCCAGCCCAATGTTGTTGATTTGCAAAAAAGTAAAAGTTACATAAGATAAAGGAAATTAATCAGTAAAAAAAAAAAAAGTTCTACTGTATGAAGTTGATTCTTTGTAGCCTTTAACAGCACATCCTGAAGTGTTTAATTCCTCTTGTTCCTCATTTATCTGTCAGTAATTTCGATTTGTATCAACGACAAATAATTTTTAGAGTTACGTTTCGCATGGATAAAGGTTATCACTTTCCCTGACATGTGACACGCAGCTCGTCACGTTGACGCTAAAAGCGTGTGTTACAAAGTTCTGACATAGGAGTCTCCTTCCATACATAATGCATGTTACAAGCGTATGTTATAAGCGTCGTATATATCACTGATATTGCAGCCTACACTACACTGTCCACGACTAGTGTAGTAGTAATCAATCATGGACCAATCAGAATGCTGAACATGGTGTACAGTGTATTAATATACGTGTGTGTGTTTGGTTGTGTGTAGTGGGACGTGGCAGCATCCTCGGCGTGGAAGAGGAGGAGGATCAGACGTCAGTGGGTGTCACTTTGTCTCGTGTATACAGACAGAAGAGCGAGGTGTTCACGCAGACCGGGGGACGGGTGAAGGTTTGGACGGGGACGCTCCTGATGCCGCACGAGTGCAGAGTGAAACCCGGCGAGGGCGAGTTCCTCTTCACCGGCACCGTGCGTTTCGGCCAGGCCTGGCTCGGCTGCGCACCGAGATACACAGACTTCCTTAGGACGTACCGGGAGGCCGAGACGCACGGGACCAACCCATGTCACGTAGACACGAACTGAGGGTCACATCACGTCACGTCTTGTAGCGGTCGTATCAGACGCATCTGCCTAAATCAGACTCTTTCCCCAAGAGCGGCTTTATACAAACCTGACATTCTGATTAAAATTTAAATCGATGTAGCACACGTCTGTGTTTAAAATGTGTAAAAAAAAAAATGTGAAAACATTGTGCGATTGAAGTCCTTTGCTTTTGTAAAAAGCTTGTTTGTACAGTTTTTATTTTTTGTACCTTTTTGCAGTCTTATGACAAAAAACATGTTAAAGAAAAAAAATGCTTTTTATTTTATTCTAGTTTCTTTTTTTTGTATAGAAGTGCCATTTCTCTGCCTGCACTACGCCTCCAAGAATGAGAAAAGATTTCAAAAGATTAAAAAAACTTTTTTTTCTGAGCAATTGGTGTGTTATTGTTCTGCACATGAACACAGCTGCAGCGTATCGCTTTCATATAAACTCTTACACTGGTGCAAGTCTGTGTGTGTGTGTGTGTGTGTGTGTGTGTTGCCTTACTGTACTTGTATCTCCATCCCGTTCCTCATTAATGCAAATCCACTGCGCAGTAAAACCCAATCATGATAACGTTGATGATGATTACTAACTTCCAGCGTCTCATTTGTCATGACGACGTCCAGCGTGATTTAACTGAAAATCCACGTTATTGAGAGGAGGAAAAAAAAGTCATCCATCATTTAATTTCATCACATTACACACTCTTCTCACAGTTACCTCGTGTTTACTTTGTAGGATTTTTATTATGTTATAATTAAAAAAAAAGAAATATTTGCCCTCCACTCTATGATGTCATGATGGAAGATAAAAAAAGAGTAATTACTGGAATCTCAAGACTTATAATGACGGATGTTTTATTTATATTATGCATCTTAAACTTGACTCTACCGTATATTGGCATCTCCTCAAAAGTAAGCGCACTCCTCATAGACTCATATTATATTATATTATATTATATTATATTATATTATATTATATTATATTATATTATATTATATTATATTATA
>JAQMYK010000023.1:32923086-32934880 GCA_030014345.1 Clarias buthupogon
AATGTAGAAAGAAATAAAAATCAGGAACCATCATGGAGTTAGAAAGTGACCCCAAACTTTTGAACGGTAGTGTATATGCCTGGCCAAAAAGATCACCACCTGGATTTAACTAAGCAAATAGTTAAGGCTCATTTAATGGATAACTACTGCAGTGATTAATAGGGGTCAGCTGCAACAAGTTATTTAACCCTAAATGATGCAGTGAGTAGCTTCTTCATTTCTTAAACACTCATGTCAGAAGACATTGTCATGCATAAAGCAAAGAAAGCAACTAAGGATACTGCTGAAACTTCTAAAATTGGGTTAAAACGCATTATTAAAACCTGAAAGGATAGCAGCGAACCATCATCTTCAAAGAAGAAATGTGGTCATAAAAACATCCTGAATGAGTGTGATGGGAGATCACTTACTGTAAATGCTTAGTGAAATCAAATCATAAAAAAAAAAAAAAAACTGCAGAAATTCCGAGCTATGTTTAATAGTGAAATCAAGTGCATTTCCACACGCACAATGTCAAAAGAACTCAAGAGTTTAGGACTAAACAGCTCTGTAGCCTTACGGAAATGAATTAGTGAGACTAATTGGAAAAAAAATTCTGGACTGCCGAGCAATGGAAAAATGCCATGTGGTCTGATGAGTCCAGACTGACCCGGTTGGAGAGTGATGGGAGGATCAGGGTGAGAAGAGAGACGGGTGAAGCGATGCACCCAACATGCGTAATGATCTCAGGTCCAGATTCAGCAATGTTATGTGGCAATAAAATCAGCTGATGACTTGAATGTACTGAATGACCACGTCTTTCCATTTTTTTCTTTCCTGATTCCTCGGGCATATCCCAAGGTGATGATGATGCCAGAATTCCTTGGGCTCAAATTGTGAAAGAGTGGTTCAGGGAGCATGAGACATCATTTTCACACGTGGATTGGCCACCACAGTCCAGACCTTAACCCCATTGAGAAATCAATGTGAGTCTGGATGGAAATAAATGTTGTGACATTGCATAAGCTTATCGAAACAATGCCATGGATGTTTTTTTTTTCTTTTTCTATATTGTACAGCAATCCTGAAAGCATCCAAAATATGCAATAATCTCCTATAGAGACGCATCTGCTCCTCATCTTCTGTAAAGCTTTCATAACGGCTCTAATCTGAGGTGCTGTTTGTTAATTGGTGATTTCTGATGCTGGTAACTCTAAATGAACTACTCCTTTACGTAATCAAAGCAAAAGGTGATCTGATGAAAAATTAGATTGTGTGATTATTATTTTTTTTACATATTTGTCTTGTATCTTGATCACATATTACTTGAACATTTACATATTTGTATTACATGTTTAATAAATATTACTTACGATCACTTTCAGTCCTGATAACCGGAGACAAATTCAACTCTAACTGTAAATCAATTTTGTTTAAAAAGACTTTAAAAATCATTATTTTACCTTCATGAAAATGACCCACAAGGTGAAATCACTCCGCACGTCTCACCTTGAGCCCTCCACCCAGGTTTGTTTTCACACCTCAGACCTGACACTGATTGGCCAAGCTGGCTGCGCTAATGGTGTGTAATGGACTGTGATTACTGGAGAGTCCCAAGGAGAGGTTTGTACATGGCTCAGCTAACTCCGTGACACATTGACAGACCAGTTAGCGTAGTTTCATTTCAAGTGGAGGAATGGAAAGTGAGAAATAATTCATCCACCAAGTGTGGAAAGGAAATGTGGAGGAACCTAGCTGTAATAGACAAATGGAAGAGTAAATCTAGCAGAGGTCTGTTAATGTTCCTTTAGATCTGAATGTTGATCTGGAATCCAGACAGATACTCTGCATCAGAGTTACCCATCTACAAGGAGACTTTTAGCAAATATGTTCAATACTAAATGTGCAAGTCATTTCTTACATACCAGAAAGGACTGTAATATAATAAAGGCCATCATATGGAAGTGTTATGGAGTTTTTTTGGAGATGACTTATGGAAATCTTAGTGAGGTCTTATTGCAGTCTTATGGATGTATTATGGAGGTCTTATATTGATGTAAAATCTTATGCAGACCTGTTGGAGATCTTATGGAAGGTCTTATGGAGGGTCTTGTGGTGTTTTTGGGAGATGATATGGTGGCCTTACTAGGAGACTGATGGTGATCTTATGGTGGTCACATTAAGTGCCTCATGAAGGTTCTTATGGAGATCTTATGGAGATGCTGTGGAGATTTTATGGACATTTATGTTGGAGATCTTATGGAGAGAGGTCCTAAAGATCCTATGGAGATGTAATTGAGATCTGACAGAGATCTTAAAGAGAATCTCATAAAGATTTTATGGAGATTAAATGGAGGTCTTATGGATTTATTTTGTTGGTTTGTTTGTTGTAATGTGTATCTATAAAGTCTAAATCTTAAATATTTCATTCACAAATACAGTATCTTGCAACCAGCCTGCATGTTTCTGTTCGACACTATGCCACCACTCTTGAGCTCTAGGGAAACAGTGATGAACTATGGAAGGAAACATAGTTTGCTAAATCAGACTCATAGAGCTGCTGTTAGTGGAAAACATCCCACTACTCGGACTTCATCTTAATTCTAAGTGAAAATGTAGGTTTTATCTTATGTCATAGAACTACTACGACTACGACTACTACTACTACTACTGTACTACTACTACTACTACTACTACTAATAATAATAATAATAATACTCTTCTTGTAATATTATTTTACTAGTAACAGCTTTCACAGGGAATCACTGCTTTACATATTTTACGGTGAATAACGAATAGATTTTAAATGAGACATTTATGAAAGGACTCTCCATTGTCAGCGTTTGTGGTCTCTCTGTAATATGATGTTTTTTATCAAATATCAAAAATTTGTTTATGCTCTTCCAATCAAATGTCTGGACACGCCTTCTAACTTCATAGTCGTTCCTGGTTTTTATTTCTTTCTACAATGTAAAACAATGCTGAAGGCATCCAAAATATGTAATAATCTTATACAGTTGATATTAATAATGATAATTTGAACGGTTGATATTGAGATGTATCTGCTACTTATGCTCTGTGAATCCTTCATAACGGCTCTAATCTGAGGTGCTATTTGGTAATTGGTGATTTCTTCATGAGAGACAGTTTCATCTTGGTGCTTAATGTGTTTTGAAACCCCATGCTTGGTGGGTTTCCTCAGGGTGCACCGGTTTCCTCCCACATTTCAAAGGCATGCAGATTAGGCTAATTGGTGTTCCCAAATTGCCCCGTAGTGTGTGTGTGTATGTGTGTGTGCCCTGCTATGGATTGGCACCCTGTCCAAAGTGTACCATGGCTCGTGCCCTGAGTCTCCTGGGATAGGATCCAGCCACACACACCCCCACGCAACCCTGTAGACAAGATAAAGTGGAATAGACGATGAGTGAGTAAGTAAGAGAGTGAAAAATAAAGGAATAAAACACTCCAGGTCATGGTGGTCTTTAATTCTTTATTATATAATAAATATTCAAATTATTTTATTCCTTATTTACTGCAGTGCTTTCACTATTATAAAAACAAAAACTAATAAAGGCACAATTTATTGACTGAAAAAGCTATTTTTTTGACAAAGGCAACTTGTACATAGTCGGTGGTCTCATGTCCAGGTTCCATGGCTGTCAGAACTCTCCCAGACATTCGGACGTGGGATTCCCAGCCTGAGGTCAACGTGAACATTTCAGTTTTTTGTCAATCAGAAAGAGGGAATTGTGATTATTTCTGTATGACGTGAAAGCTGCATTAGCATCACTGAAGCTGTGTGGTCCTGTGAGAACGCGGTGTCGCTGGGAAAGAAAAGAGATGGGAAAGAAAGGGCCAGGGGCCCTACTTTTTTTTCTTCTTTTTTTTTCTTTTTTTTTAACCCTAGGGTGGCTCGTTGCTTCCATGATTCCCCCTGCAGGGACACTGAAAAGACCTGATCAAACTATTATCACGCAGGACTCAGTAAAAATGAGAACCTTATATAATAGACACATTTGCAATTATTGTTCTTTTAATCTGCACTTGTGCGTATTCTCAATCATTCTTAAAACTATGTATAAAAGTATAATTGATGGCTTTACAACTAGTGCACAAATCTGTACAAATACGTACAGCAGTGTGATTCTAAATATTATTTTAGGTCCCTCAAGAAACATTTTCTTTAGAAGTGAACAATAATGTTGAGTTATAATAATAAAAAATAATAATAATAATATTATTCAAAAAGATTTCAATCACCATTATATATATTACAGCTCCTTTTTCTTTTCATCTGAGCCATGAAAGAGTTTAGTCTAACATAAAGTCTTTTTGCTCGAGTTAACCTTTTTTCCAGGATTCCTCGAATGTGGAACGTACACACCTTCAGGGAAATCCATCATTAATTCACATCCAGACAGCTCCTTGGCCTTCCTCGCTCTTAAAGCACCTCTGACTTCAATGCCATCTCCTTGACAACCATATCCCTCCTTCGACCCCTGACCTTCGACCCCTCACGATGCATAATGGAACGAAGAATCTGTGAATGTATCCGGGGGCAGACGCGGTCGTGTCAGAGCGCACACAAATGAAGAGCATTGTGACAGTGACAATGATTATTGAGCTGAGCAGGAAACAGCACACACACACACACACACACACAAACAAACACTGAAATAATCTTGATGATAAATGAGGTTTTGTGCAGCACCATGGATAAGGAGACTGACAGGTAGGGAACAGGGGGAAACATATAAACACTTTGCTCTTTGTCCTGAGACAGAGTGAGAGTGATGAAGAGTTAAAGAGAGAGGAGAGAATATGGTGTGAGTCAAGTCTTTAGCGGGATCTTAAGAGTTCCTTAACGTGAAGATGTTTCAGTGCTAAAGTTGATGAACTGCAAGTGGTTGGACACAGAGTTCACACACAAAACAACAGCTAGATTTTTACATTTTAACACACAGACTGCTAAATTATATATTTTTTAAAACGTATAGATGCTATAATACTATGAGAAATGAATAAAACACACATTTATAGGAAAATCATTATGAAAGATTCAGTAACTGTTACCACTCTGAAGTTGATTACTTTCTCAAAACAGCCTGTCAAGGGGTGTTTTATTTCCTTTATATGACAGCAGTTTGTCCATCGGTGTAATTTATTAATTAAAAATTAGTTAGTTTTTTTTATAGTCACATTTACCCAGAGGTGACCAGAGTAGACAAATCCTGCAAAGAATTCTTAATCAATTCGATTCTCATTTTTTAAAGGATGCAGGGGATGTATAGTATAGTACGGGGGGAGGGGGCCGGGGGGGGGATGGGGGGGGGTATATCTTCATACCTGTCCAATAACCCATCAAGTCCATATGCTATGAGGGCTTGGGTTGGGATAAAAGACCAATAGGGAAGAGTAGAATTGTGCAAAGGTGTAAACTGCAAATGGGTCTTGAGGTGTAAATGCCTCTTGACAAAATACTTGTGTGCATTACTTGTTGCCATGACAACAAAAGGCTGTACCATGGTAGGATAATCAGCGAGATACATCCGAATTGGTATTCTGGAATTATCCTAGCTTTGTGGAATTTGATGTATACTGTACGCCCAGTGATACTTGTAAATACATTTGAAAATAAGTGGTGTATACGGGAGTTTCCTGGTACAGATACAGTACACCTCTTTTCATTCAGTGCGTACTTTTGAGTAAAAGTAGAGATTCCCAAGGGCAAATACGGTATTATTCAAGTAAAAGTAGACATTCTCCATATACATATGTACGTGAATAAAAGTACAGAAGTATTTACTTTCAAATTGACTTGTATTAACTCACAGTAGACTTTTTCATAGTTTTCACAGTTTTCATTTTCGCTTTTTTTCTCTTTCTTAAAATAAGTCATGATATGAAGAAAGTTACTGCAGCTTTAACTCTGGGCACTGACACTGGTGACTTCTTTCATGATATCAATATCGTCAAATTAAAATTTTTATTTGTCATACACAACCATATACAATATAATATGCAGTGAAATGCTTACATGACTGTTCGTGATCTAAATAATCTACACTAGAAAAGAATATAAAATGTAAAATCTACAATTACACAATGTATAGACTTACAATAAAATACCATATAAACTAGAAATATATAAAATGTAAACGAAATTTTTAAATGAAAGCAAATACAATCAGTTAAGTCCTATGCGGTGTTCTGGTTGGGGGCCCGTATCACCTGCGGGAAGAAGCTCCTCCTCAGTCTCCCTGTGTTGGCCTTCAGGGGGACGTAATCGCTTTTCTGACCTCAAAAGGGGAAAACAGTCCATTGTTGGGGTAGTTAAGGTCCTTCACAATCTTTCTGGCCTTGGTCCAGCACCGCTTGCTGTAGATTGAGTGCAGGTCAGGGAGCTCGGTGCGGTGCAGAAGTAGAAGTTCTTAAGCACCTTGAACAGTCTCTCAGGTGTCTAAGGTGGTAGAGATGCTGTCAGGCCTTTTTCACTATGGTGTTGATGTGACAGGACGATGACAGGTCCTGTGTGATGTGAACACTGAGGTATCTGAAGCCGTCCACTCTCTTCAATGGGCTCTTGTTGATCTCTGGGGTCAGGTAGTTCCTCTCCTGCTTTGTACTGAAGACCAACTCCTTTGTCTTGCTGGTGGTCAGGAGGAGGTTGTTCCTCTGGCAGCAGGTCTCCAGATTTCTATTTGTTGTCAGAGATCAGGCCCACCATCACGGTGTCATGAGAAAACTTGATGATGGTTCTGGAGTTGGTTGTGGCCACACAGTCATATGTGTACAGTGAGTACAGCAGTGGGCTCAGAACACAGCCCTGGGGGGCTCCAGTGCTGAGGGTGAGGGAGATTGAGACATGTCTACCCACAGAAGTGAATCCCAGGTGCTACGTGTAGCTTGGTGGTGAGTGTGGAGGGAATTATAGTATTAAATGCTAAACTGTAGTCAAAACCATGATTTAATAATGACTTGTTAAATCATGGAGATCAATGGCTACATTCATTTTCATGTGGAGTGTCTTACACGCAATGATCTAGTGCATTTATACCGTATAAATTCATGTTATTTATAGTTGGATTTAATTATAATTGATATTTCAGAGCCTCTGAGCTCCTTATCTTCTTCCTTCGTCATCTATGGGCTCCTTATCTTCATTCTTCATCATCCTCGTCCTATTCCCGAGCTGTTAAACCTCACAATAACGTGGTTGTCTCCGTAAAGGAAGCCAGTCTTTGGCTGACTCAGGCCTGAGGACTGCGCTGTTAGGAATGAGAAACAGTGGCTGGGATTTGGGTGAGTAATCACCTGATCAATGCGCTGTTTATTACAGACACAGTGGGGCAACAAAAAGGCTTCTGTGTCCAGGCACACGCTTTAATATGGCTTAGGTGGGGCAAAGACCAAGCAGTGTGTGTGTGTGTGTGTGTGTGTGTGTGTGTGTGTGTGTGAGCAGAGAGCAAGGTCCTGAAGTGTGTGCTTTGTGTGAGGATGAACAAGAAAACACAGGAGGAACATTATGAAGTGTTGGCATGCGTCTGTGCGGCAGCACTGAAGGAATATTTTTTTGTTTGTGTGTGTGTGTTTAACACTAAGTTCAAGAAATTTTCTTAACAGTCAGAACAATAAGCATGCCTACATCATGCTCACTCATAATAGAAGACTAAGATCAGCCTGTTTGGTTTGTTTGTTTGTTTGTTTTTGCATGTTGTTATTAATACTTTCATTTTTTAAGCTTTCAAATATAGCGCTGAAATTTAGTGCATAATAAAAAATATAGTGACTGTATTGTATTTTTCTCTTACACATGTAATATAAATCTTGAGAACCATGTAGGGTCTGTGTCAATCTAATATTTCATCATCTAATTATGAATTATGTCATTTCTCAAGATGATGACATGATGATGTTTAAATTATGAAATTTTATCTCAGGAAGATTGTTTATCTTATAATTCTGACTTAGTACAGTATATTAAGATGATGACTTATCTAATAATTACAACCCATAGTATTATAAAATCATAACCTGTTTTTTGTTGTGAATTAGCGTCTTAAAATCATGACTAATCTGACTATGACTTAGCATCTCAAGAGTGTGACTTATCTCATAATTATATCGCAAAATTCTGACCTGTTTTAATTATGGCTTTGTTTCTTTAAAGGCTGAGTTAATATCTCATGATTATGATTTAGTATCAAAATGATGAGGATGAAATTAGTTCTTTTTTAAAATTCAGACCTAAGATGGCTTCAAAACATAACACTAGAAGTTTGAACAGAACCAGACCTAGCAATCGACTTGTACAGTACAGTACTTACACATACTATAATAGAATAAACACTGTGTGATCACTGAGATCGTGAAGGAGGCTCCAGTGTCGGAGACATCTTCAAAAGACAGGAGTTGATGCGTAATAATGTCTTGTTAATTTAAAAAAATAGAAAAGAGAGAGTGGCGAAGGAACAACTGTTTATAGCTGCTATAAATATAAGTGAGAACAGGAAGTAACCAGACATGAAATCTGCAGTCATGCACAACATGATCCACTAAGTATGCTTTCACACTAGGCATGATAGATTTGCTCCCCCCCTCCCCATTTCCCCGCTGGCCAGCTTTCTCATTATTATTATTCTCAGTACTCGGTTACGTTTGCGTATTCTCACTCTCCAATACAGCAGGGGGCAGTATGCACCTAATTGATTTGGGAGCCGCCATTTACAACAAAGACAAGAAGAGAATGAGGAACTCAGTCTTCGTGCTATGCTAAAAAAAAAAAAAAAAAAATATTCTCGCATATTCTCTTTCCTACTGTAGCGATGTCTGCGTAGGTCCGAGGATGCGATTGGTCCGTGCACACTGAGATTTGAGAGGAGACTGACGGTACTGATGACGTCGCGTCTACACAGTGGTGTACTCTCGTGTTCAGATACGATTGGCTTTGAAATCCGATTTAATACTCTACCACTCTCGAGACCACATTTTCCAGGTGACTCTGTTAAGGTTCTCGAGCGCGGAACGATTGTGTTCACACTGATCAAAAGGACCCAGACTTTGGGGTCAAGTTTTCTCCCTAATGTGAAAACACCTGAAGAAATGTAAATGTAAAATCTTTTTGTGTTCAGTGTATATATGAGTGCAGCTGAATCAGAGACCATCAATTTCAGCATTTGCCACTGGATCCAGACTTTGGGCCGCCCAGTTCTGTATATGAGGGATTTCCTGTGACCTGAAAGCACGGTGTGGTGCTCTAACACACTTGACCTGTGAACTATCCGGATTAATTGAATCTTGGGTCTTTATGGTATAATCATAATTAAAGGATCACTAAACACAATCTCATGTTCCTTAATCTGATGTTTTACGTCGTCCGAGCTGCGGAACAATTATTTAATATTAAAAACAAGGAACACACCAGCAGAACCCTAGCATGCGGTTTTGTGATTATAAATAAAACACTTAGTGCAGTGTTGTGCACATTTAGCTGCGTGCATCAGCAAATCATTACCATTACAGGAGCTAAATCGGGCACCGAGAGCCAGGACGAGCCTGCTGACGAGCACAAGTGTGAGCAACAGCTGAGTCGTCAGCTGGATAAAGAATGGCTGAGCTCAGGGAAAGTGTAGAGAAAGTACACACACACACACACACACACACACACACACACACTCTCTCTCACACACACTGTAAGGTTTGGTACATGCACACAGACACCCCGAGCAACCCTAAACGTTTATGCATTCAAGGAAACATTCAGCACTGACCCCAGCTTGTTGACCCTTGACCCCTGAGAGGTCAGAGCTGCATGATGCTATCAGGCTGAACAAACACATCGAGCCACAGGTGCGTGGTGATAGCAGCCTCGGCAGGCCTGCAGAGAAACACAATGGCACACACGTTGTGTTTTCTTTTTTTTTTTTTTCGAGACACAGCATGAATAAACAACTCGAGCGTGAGGGAGGAAAACAAGACATTGTCACGTCAGCTTGAGATAACACACACACACACACACACACAGAACAGATCTATTCATAGAAACATTCAAAATGCAGCTTCAATGTGCTGTTGAGTTCTGGATCCTGATTGGTCAGAAGGTGTTGATTAATTCTCTAGAGCAGCAGCTCCGACAGCAGCGCGGGTTCATATTAATGCGCTCGTCCTGATACAATATTGTTGCTATGGCAACAGTTCATTCAAAGAGAATACACGTAATAGAATAAAATTTGTGTGAGATCATTGAGATCATTTTCGGAACACCAGGTTTTACCCATATAATAAACTTTCTTTCTTTTGTTAACTTTAAGAAAGTAAAAAATGTGACCGATTATATAGCGGCTATAACATAAGCGAGAACAGGAAGTAACCTTTTTTATGGTTGTTCCTGAATGTTATGTAACTATAAATGGATAAAATGTTTAATGATGTTTTGTTTTTTAATAAATCGCATTGTAATTGTTGGAAAAGAGAAATAAAACTCCAGGACGTGCTGTAACAGGAAGCCGAGAAAACGTGCTAAAACGTTAAAATAGAAAAAGAAAAAGTATATTTCTGTGTTTTTCTCTGTTTGTTTTTCTCTCGGTTCTAAAAAAGAAACATCCTGCATGACAGGAGACAGGCGCACTGTGAGCGGCGGAGGATCCCCACCGACCGCAGTCTCACACCGGATTAGTGTAAAGCTACAGCGTGTAAATCCGTCACAGTTATTCTCGAAGGCCACATAGTTCAAGCTCCACGCTGATCTCCTCATCGATCACACCCACTGCGTTATCACCACACGCATTAAGCGGAACTGCATTCTGACCCCATGTGTAATAAATCACGGCAAGACGGAGACCCGAACCGCAGACAGGTGCTGCACGGATGTGTGGAGTGTGACGAGCTTGGACACTGACACGTGTTCCGTAAGGGGAATTCTCTCGCTTCGTCGTCATGAATAAAATTCAACACTAAAACCATTCCCATGCACAGTTGCACAAGTTTCTTTAGGGAAAGCGCAGCTGAAGGACAGCGAAGAAGTGTAAATTCCAAAATTATGGATATGGGAAAAGGATATTGAGAAAAAATTGTGATCAGTGATTGGATGAGAAAAATGCCCAATCGAGGAGAACAGTGATTGATCAGTGAGAATAATGGTGTTCATTGATGGATCATCAGAAATGTTGGTGAACAGGTTGATTGGTTGAAGAGAACAAAGATGTTCAGAGACTTGTTGATGGGAAAAATTGTGATCAGTGATTGGTCAAAGAGAACTAAGATGATCAGTGATTGGATGATGAGAGCAAAGATGATCAGTGACTTGTTAATGGGAACAATGGTGATTGGTCATAGATAACGATGGGGATAAATGATTGGTTGATGAGAACAAAGATGTTCAGTGCAATGGTGATCAGTGATTGGTCAAAGAGAACAACAATGATCAGTGATTATTGAAAGAGAACGGTGATCAGTCATTGATCATTACACTGTAAAAACTCCAACTAGATGAATTTTGAATGAATTTATGTTGAATTGTTGTCCCAACTTCTTACAGCGGTATTTGTTGCGACAACAGGTAACACTGTGTACTTGAAAACCTTGGAGACACAGACTGAATAAACTAAAAAGTTTGAACTATCAAGTTGAGACAGCAATTTACCTCCCCTGAGACGACCCCCACCCCTTCCCCCTCCGGATTACTGTTTTTTAGACTCTTTACTCTGGGTAAGTATATACAGGGGTGGAAAGTAATGAAGTACATTTACTCACATTACTGTAATTGAGTAGATTTTTTGTGTACTTCTACTTTTTAAAGTAGTTTTTAAAATCTGTA
>JAQMYK010000023.1:32937014-32949916 GCA_030014345.1 Clarias buthupogon
ATTGATGGAGAACAAACGCGCTAAATTCACAAGAACGATGGAGACGGACAAAACAGATGCCAGTGATGCAGACACAGTTGAAAGTGAAATGCCAACAAATTCTTATGAAGCAAACCCCTGGTCATATTTAAGCCACCACTTTTGACTTCAAGCACAACAAAGGGAACAGATTTATTATGTACGTGTGTTCCATCCTCCATCCCACCCCCGCTGTTAAAAAACAAAGTAACTCAGTAACTTTTACTCTGAGTAAATTTTTTATGAGCTACTTTTTACTTTTACTTGAGTAAATTTTCTTAAGGGTAACTTTACTTGTACTTCAGTAAAAGTTCACTAAAGTAACTACTTTTACTTCAGTACACAATTTTATTACTCTTTCCACCTCTGAGTATATATATATATATATATATACATACTGTATATATATTTTGAAATATGTTTTAGTTGGCTTATAGATTTTTTTTTTAGACAGGTAACGTTATAAAAGTGAGGCAGATGTGTTTTCCGCTTACCAACATTACTGTGGTGAGCTTTAGCTAACATTAGGCTTCATGTTACCACACTGTACAGGAGTTAGCAAGCTAGCCATTCATACAGTAGCCGTATCTATCCTTTCTCCACACTTTTGCCTTGACTTTTGCCCAGCAGGAGCATCAAACCCCAGCACACACGGCCGTGCAAGCGCACAGCTAAAGTAAGTTCGAGAAAACCCTGAAGTGTTAAGGGGTTAAGGAGTAGCGACACTCCAGTACTCAGTAAGATAAGTGATATTATGGTGTATAGCCTTATTAATATAACTAGATATTCTGTGAAAACTTCTCTTGTTCTCTTTAAGCAGAGCTTCCAGAAGGACTGGATGTACATATGAAGCCATCCAAACAATTTCTATTGGATTTATGCAGTTGGTTCAAAAAACTTTATTCCCAAACTAGTCAAAAGTTAAATCAGTGATAAAACAGGAGAAAACGAGTTCTAAGACACGCTCCCCTCAGATTCACATGTTGAGGAACTAACTCTTGTTGCCATGGACTCTTTATTTGCATCTGACACATCGGAGGAAATGGGAGCGAGGGGGGTATTTTACTAACTTAAGCAAAATAGAACTCGTTTTCTCCTGTTTTATCACTGATTTAACTTTTGACTAGTTTGGGAATAAAGTTTTTTAAGTAATGTTTCTGTGTTTTAATCATTGGGGTATTGTTAGGCCAACTTGTTTTTATAGTAAAAAACAAAAAAATCATTTGAACCAACTGCATAAATAGGCTACAATGGGAGACAACTAATTTTTTGAGTAAATGAAAGTTGAAAGTAGATGAAAAGAGATGAAAAATTGGGCTAAGTCAACTCTAGAGAAAAATAATTAATTGAACACATAACTACTTGAGCTTACTTAAATATTTGGACTGGGTACGCGTTGTGTTACCTAAACAGCAATGTGATTTTTTTTTGGCCAACAAATTTCTCTAAAAGTCTAAGAGTAAACTTTAAAAAGCTGTGCAACTTATGTTGAGCTTACCAGTGTAGGAACAACGATGATCAGTGATTGGTTGAACAGGATCCACAGTGATCAGTGATTGGTTGATAGAAACAATATCAGTAACCACTTGTCTGAGCATCTTGTCTGAGCATCATGTTACTACAGCGCCACCATCAGGCCACACAAATACACCAGCCAAAGAGTGTAAAAAGGTTATTAGAACTTAGGTATTGGTTGAACTTGTACACTCACTTTCTCCAAATCCAACACACGTCATATCTGTTCACCTGAACAACAATAATAATAATCCCTGCATTCATAAAGTGCCAAAAAGTGTGTATTCTTTTCAGCTCAGGTTTGTTTATCTGCGAATAAAAACACCATGTGTTAATCAAACATAAATAAAATTAAATACGTTCTTGTCTAGTGTTTACTGGTCGCTGTGAAAAACTGTGATCAGTGATTGGTCATTAGGGTCAGTGGAGATCAGTGATCATGCAGCTTAGTCAAGCTTTAAACACAGTGACGTGAGGCTTTAAAAATCATGTCAATTACAGGACCGTCACTAACGTGTACTCTCTCACTGAAGGTTTGTAAGATGTTGCCAAATCTAGCGACAAAACCTTTACATAAGAAAACTTTATTGCACACTGCAGCCATGGAAACGTGCCACTAGAACACTTGCTCCTCAGGCTTCTTTTAAGAGACTCACCTGCATGTCTGTGTGAGTAAAAGAGCCAAATGCGACCCTGCGAAATTGGGGGGGAAATTATAATTATGCCCAGGGTGATGAAATGAAAAAAGGAGAGAGAGAGAGAGAGAGAGAGAGAGAACGAGTGGGATTAAGGTCCTGAGCTGAGCCACTTGTCTGAGCATCATGTTACTACAGCTCCACCATCAGGCCACACAAACACACCAGCCAAAGAGTGTAAAAAGGTTTATTAGAACTTAGACATTTTTTTAAAAAGGCATTGGTTGAACTTGTACACTCACTTTCTCCAAATCCAACACAGATGTCATATCTGTTCACCTGAACAACAACAACAACAATAATAATAATAATAATAATCCCTGCATTCATAAAGTGCTAAAAAGTGTGTATTCTTTTCAGCTGAGGTTTGTTTAACTGCGAATAAAAACACCATGTGTTAATCAAACATAAATAAAATTAAATACGTCTAGTGCACACAGCAGCGTCTGAGAAGACCTGACCCGACCCGATCCGTCCAACGTCTCGGCCCGGCATTAAACACAGACCAAAAACTGGAATTCTTCAACAGAGAAAAACAATAACAGTGGAATAATGAACAGTCCAAATTATTATCGCTTACATTTACAATGAAATCATAAAAATACATATGGCTCATGTTTAAAAAATTAAATAAAATCCAGCACCTGTTTTCTTCAAGTATAAAAAAAAAGGAAACCCTGAACACCGTTTGGGTGAAAAAGCTGCAAAAATACAACAAAGCAATAACGAAAAACAAAACTCAGTATGAAAAAAACAAGTAAAGGAACACGAGGCTGTGGAATCAGCCAGATTCTAGCTAGAGGAATAAGGCGTAGCAGGACGTGTGAGGATCCTTCAGCTGGGCCTTTTTTTTTATTTTTTTTTAAAGGCAGCAACAGTGAAGGTGAAGGCAGTTCAGTTCAGAGACCTTCCTCTGTGTGTGAGGAAAACGTAAACACCTTAATACTTAGAAAAAGGGGGAAAACCCTTCTCCGAATCATTCTGGAGTTCATCTGTCAGAGAAAACACACAGATTACTGTTATTCACAGTATTAATCATTAACATATTAATCAATAATAATAAAGGAGAAAATGATAAAAGAAAAAAATACTAAAAGAAATTACAAAAAAACTTTAACAAGAGTGCACTTTAAAAAAGAACATACATAAAACAAAAAAATTCATAAATAAATGAAAATATAAATAAGTCTAATAAACAAAAATACTCTGTACTTTAATAAATAAATATGGAAGAAAAAATATGTAATAATAGAAAGACAGATAAAAGAAGGAAAGAGTGAGATAACAATAGAGAAATAACAAAAAAAGAAAGCAAAAAGAAAAGAAACCAGCCAAAAAATAAAGATAGGATATAAAGTAAATACAATACATTAATAACGCTAACGTTTCAATAAAATTTTTATCTGAATGAGAAAGAAATTGGTTAAAGCAAAAAAGAATTAAATATATTTACAGCGTCACATATTCCGCGGTTGGCTCAAACCGAGTCCTGATTTATTCTGAAACGATTATGAGAAGAAAAGTTAAAGCTGAAAGTTATTTCAAATAATTACAATACTGTTACAACAAAACCAATATCTAAATACTGAGTAAATCTTAGTAGTGCGTGTGTCTGTGTTACCTTGTGCTTTGGACATCTCAGAGTAAAGTTTTCCTCATTAAACGCACAGTCTGCAAAATCAAAACAAGAAATCGTCACTTGTGAAAACAACCACCACAAAAAAAACCTCTAAAGTGCTCAGACAAGACGAGCAGGACATCCGACGCCGAGTTTACACACACAAGATCAGCATCGTTGATGTAACCGCGTGTACCGACACGCTACAAATATTGTTTTTAAATCTGATCTGTCCACAGCGTGTACGAGAGACAGACTGCACATGTCATTAATGCGGACAGAAAACCTTCAACATGTTTACTTCAACATCCTGGAAACTCCCAGATGGAAATGAGGATAAATCCAAAACTTAATATGGTCTGAGGAAATCCAGACCATGGAAAAGTGACATCATCATCATCCAGAAGTGACCAATTAAAGGTTTTGACGCAGGTTTTTTTTATGATTTCAACAGTGAATCAGACATCACTCAGTTCTTAAGATGGTGATTTCATATTTGATGATGTCAGTGAATTTGACTCAACTTGATTTGATTCTAAAAAACTGATTCAATATTTGACGATACCACTGAATCAGCCACTGCATTTTCCCCCCGATTTTCTCCTTAATTTAATCTTGTCCAATTCCTCTTGGGTGGGCTCCCACATTAAGGCTACTACAACTCAGTCGGGAGGGCCGAAGACTATCACATGTTTGCTCCGAACCACGTGACGCCAGCCGACCGCATCTTTTCGAACTGCGGCGTAACACACTCGGAGGACAGCGCTATCAGCTCCTTCCACTTGCGTGAGCTAACAGATGCCCCTGATTGGCTGTAGAGCCGTGATTAATGTGGGAGCACCAAGTACCTCTGATCCCTCACCTCTGAGAGAGCTCGGCCAATCAGCTCTCTAGACCTCCGGCTGCGAGAGGTTACAGAATCGAACTCGCAATCTCCGGATGATAGGGCAAGCACTTTACCACTGCGCCACTCGGAGGCCATATAACTAGATTTGATGTTTTGAAGTTGATGTTTGACAATACTGCTAAATTTAATTTCACTTGAATAGACTAAGATAACGAGTTGATATTGACAATGTCAGTAAATCTGATTCAATTTGATTAGAATCTTAAGATAACAAGGCGATATTTGATAGTAGCAGTAAATCTGACTCAATCCAATTTAATATTTTACAATATCACTATAATATATGACGTGACTTGATTAGATAGAGAGCAATTAGATATCTGACGACATCACTGAATCTGATGTGATCCTGTTCGAATCCTTAAGTATGGAGAAAGTACAGTAGATCTGATCAAACAGATCAGCGTGCAGCAGACAGGAGCTTACCGGCCTGGAGAGCGCAGGGGAAGTGGTATTTATTTGGGCAGCCTCTGAAGAAACATCCCAGAGTGGCACCACACCTGTGGCAACACGAGCACACCTGAAACATTCACCAGGTCATGTTCACTTGAGTCTAACTTCATACACTTCACATACAAGTACAATTTCTGACGCAAAATGTTTTGTTTATAATTTTTTGTGCATTTTATTTAACTTATTTGTTTGGACTTCTCAGGTGTTTGACTCTTACTGCGTGTGAACCTGATAAAACACGTCCACATACAAGCTTTCCTTTAAAACACACACACATATATGAACTCACAGCGTCTTGTGCAACCTGGAGTGCCTCGTCCAGCCCGTACAGCCTTCCTTTAACAAGAAAAACCCCCGCTGACCAGATACTGCAGTCCTCGTGAACCCAGCGCTCTCCAATCTCGTCTGACCTCCTCTTCCTCTTCGCTCCAACATCCTCGTGTCCATTTATCAGGAGATCTTCTGAAGTTGTCCTGTCCTGTGTGCAGGGATTGTACGGTCCGTGCAGGTCTCCCAATCCTGTGACGTTGGCCGTTCGGCCACACAGGCAGCACAGCTCACCACTCTGGTGCTTTCCCTCTGTCCCAAGGCGCCCCAGCTGCAAACACGATGTGTTGGGAACAATCCCCGGGGACGTCGTGGGGTGTCGATGCTTTTTCACCTGGAAGTCTTCCTCATAGTTGACAACAGTGCAGACGGAGAACTCCATACGGACATATGGGGAGAAACTGTTCCCTCGGCTTCCCTCTCGCTTCACCTCCTTGCGGCTTGAGAACTTCAGCTTGATCTCAGGTTCATGAGACGGAAACGCACACGGAGACGAGGATAAACCAGAGCGCTTCTTCTTCTGCCTCCTCCTCTTCACTGCGCTCGCTGTTTCTTTCTTGCCTGCTGAAGACCTCATGTGCTGTTGGTTTCTAGTTTTCTTTGTCGCTGGCGCTCTCGTCTGGCTCGATCCATTCTTTGCCTCATTTTCTGCCTCTGAGGTAGACGCTACATTTCTGGACTCCAGCGAGTCACTATCCTGGAGCACGCAACATTCGATCAGCGGTGCAGAAGAATGTTCTGTCCTTTCTTCTTCTCTCCGTTTCTTGTCTTTTGAAACTGTGTGTGTCAGCGAGGCACTGTCGCTAATCTTAACGCTGACAGGCACCTCGATCACGCTGCTGTCGTCACTGGAAATGCACTCTATGTGTCCTGATCCCGAGAACGCTGACGACAAGGTTTCCGAGAAGCGGGAATGTGATCGTGATGATGGAGTGTCCCGAAATCCTGTGGCGTTCGTTTCTCTCCGCCCCCCTCCTCCGTTCCGCTCGAGTCCTTGTACAGTCACACCATCAGTCTGGCCGTTTTCCGTACCGGTTATTACCGGTGTGTGGGTGTGTCCGTTTGGTAGTGAGGTGTTTAAAGGCACACACACAGACTCATAACTGAACTCTGAGCTAGGGGGAGAACAGATGGTGTTGGTCTCTGAGGCACGGCTGCTCTGCCTCGGCTTCTTCTTCACCAGATTCAGAGCTTCGGAGATCTGCTTGGTGAGATCCAGAGGTTTGGGAAGCGGATCCTGAAGGTGCATGAGGTTCAGCCGGCTCAGAGGATCCATAACTAGAGACGAACACGGAAAGAGGAAATAAATTATTACACCACATATATGTTCAAAACCCTGATGTTTAAGTTTTAACCGCCAAACAAAATTCATGTTTTGGATATTTAGCAAGATACACAGTAAGGCGTGAAAAAAAAGTAATAAGTAATCACTAGTAATCTTGTAAAAGAACTGTAATTAAAATATAAAAAATTAGACATACTGAAGGATATTAGAAATAAAATGGCTTTAAGTAATAAAATCCTTATTGATACCTAGAAATATTTAATAATTTGACAATTATTTAACAAAATATGAATATAAATGAATTTAAAAAATTCCTTAGTTTAAATATTCATTCCAATTCCAAGCTTAAATATTAATTCATTACACTTTTACAGTTATTTAACAAAATATAAATATAAATGAATATTAGTATTTTAAGAATTGTTTAATAAAATATAAATATTAATTTTAATAAATTGACAAAAAAAATATTAAGATAAAATATTTGTAAATTATTGTTGATTAATTATTATTAATAAATCGTTTTATTTATTTTACTTACGCTCATTAATTATTAATAATCCAATTCCTATCCTGATTTTATCTTGAGCTATTCCTAGAAATAAACAAAGTTAATTAACGATTATTTAACAAAATATACATGAATATTCAAGATGTGCAAATTATTTTTAATAATTAACACAAAATCTGAAAGTAATTGTGACGTAAGTTATCACAAACAAACAAGGCTTGTTTTTCTCCTTTTGTTCGCAATTTAAAACCCTTAAAAAACTTTGATCATTACACCGACACAAATTTATTTAATTATGTTACCGTTGTTCTCGCAACATTTAAATGTGGTCAAAATCTATATCATTTTAGTTAAAGAATCTAAACTGTTTTAGCCTGCCTGTTAGCGCTCACCTTAAGTTCCAGTTCCGGTGCAGTTCAGGAAAAGCTCAGGTAGCTACAGAAATGTATCTGTTTATTCTTTTAAAATATATATTCAAGCAAAATAGTGCACGTTTTGCTAAGGTTTAAATAAACATGAAGCAGTTTTGCAATTTCGAATAAATAATAATAATTAAAAAAAAAGCATTAATAGAGGCTTAGAAGCTGCTTTACTCACCGGAGCCGGCAGAAGGGAAGTACCGCTGGTCCACGATGCTGAAAAAATGCTAACGCTAATCAACGAAGAGTTAACCTAGCTTAGCTGCTAGCTTAGCCCCCAGCAAGCCGGACTTACCGGATAAATAGCTTTAATACACCGAGGTGACGGACATTAACTCTGACACTAAAGGCACAAATTCGTGAATAAAAACATGTCTGTGTAAAACCATACAATAAAACTAAATTATATAAATAAATAAAAATGTTTTATTTAGTGTATATTTATTTCTTTAACATAATTGAAACATATTAGCTGAGCTGTAACTCAGACCGCTGACAGGTTTAATGATGGCGGACAGGAACACATTAGAGTTGCGTCTTTTTAAAATAAAAGTCCCAACGTGATTAATGTTCTATAACGGAACAGTTTTTCTTTCCCCTTTGTTTTCCTTTTGTTTCTATAGTTTCAGTCATTTATTAATTTATTATAATTGTATAGCTCATTAACATAAAATAAAATTCATGTGTATTTATAAACTTAGATATGGTGGAGATGTATTGTACTTTACAGATAAAATACAAGAGGGTATATTTTTTTTAGATTTGCGCGCCACAGATCCGGTTCCTTTGGCAATCCATCCTCTCTCAGACGCCTTAAAACCTGGCAGTAGAATTCGCTATTGACGGTCTGGCCCCAGGGAATGAATTCTTGATGCACAATGTCGCAAATGTTGAAAAACATGAGCATGCACTTGGTCGAGCTGCGGACCTTTTTCCACTTTTCCACTTTGAAGACTGTTGCTTGGTCTAAGGATCGTACTCATACACCCAAGTTTCATCAAACAATGATAATGATCCCCGACAGATCCTTGAATTCTTGGCAGACTTCGATGCGATGTTCCCTCTGCACCTGGTTCAGCAGCCTGGGGACAAACTTGACAGCAACACAGCACATGTTCAAATCGTGAGGATTGCCTGGACTGTTCCGTATGGCACACACACGATGGCAGCAATGTTGTACATTGTTCTCTGACGATCATCATGCACAAGTTGCCGAATGATTTCAACATTTTTCGGGGTTGAGCTCATTGAGGGTCTTCCTGATCTCTCATCTTCCAATCACGTTCTTCTGCTCTTGGAGCGTGTTCTACTCAAAACACCTAGAACGGCTTATTGCAGCATCGCCGTAAACTTGGCGAAACATGTCAAACCTCTCTGTGGCAGATTTGCCCAGTTTAACACAGAATTTCATGTTCGCTCTGTTATAATTTGCTGTCCATGCTGAAATAGCAGATGTGGAAACGCAGGGATACACAGGGCGATGTCTTTTGGCACACTGACTTATGAAGCTCGGTGCTCCCTGTGACTGTCTGTGCAGACATTTGCTGCCATCTCTTGGTGTGTTACAAAACTAGTTTTGAAACTTTTATACTACCTCGTGCATCCTTGGCACCATGGTGCAGTGGGAGAGAAATAAAACCCTGTGAGGCATGCTGTTTTAAGAAAAATTATAATCCTCAGTGTGGTAGCAGTAACTCCATTTCATCGCTGATTATCTTCTAATGATATCTCTCTCACACACACCCACACACAACACCGCTCGCCAAGTGTGTTATTCCTTACATAATCTATCAGCTATTTAGAAACAAGGAACAATAAAGAGATGAAATGGACAAGATCCATCATTTAAAAAAAAACATCACTTAAAAAAATCATAATCACAATGAGTTTGCAACACAAATGGAGAAAAGATTTTATTTGCACAATGTAAAAGGTTTATTTTCACATATTCTGGCAAAAAATACATTTGTTCCCTCAAATATCGATGTTGCATCAAATGTCATGTTACAAAAACGTGACATATAGAAAACATCTCAGGCCTCATTTATCAATTTATTTATTTGTAAATCCATAAATGAAGACAAATAAGATAAGCAGTTCAAGCAGAACAAAAGTAATGGCCCCTAATAAAGCTGAAAAAATGATAAATCGTTAAATTTGCTAAAAAGTTGCTAAATGCAGCTCAGGCACTGCCGCACGTCCGCACTAATTCATGGACTTTATTAATTTAGAAAGATTTGAACTGAGATTTTCTCGGTCCTACAAAAAGGTAAGGCATGAAATTCAAACACCAGGCTCGGATTATTTCCTCAGACCAGTCCCACTGTGTGTGTGGGTGTGTGTGTGGGTGGGGTCTGGGTGCATCTTGAGTTCCTCAGTCATAGCAACTTTAGCCATAAATGTAGTCTACATAAAGTACAAATATAGATTACAAAGAAAAATAAAGCTTGGGAGGAAGTATCAGGGATTGTTGTTGTCTCTAGTGAGTGTGTGTAGCTATGACAGTTAGCTAGTACTCTCTCAAGCTAAGCCTTTGCTGTAGTCCTCGTTTTGACAGTTCTAACCTGTCCTTTTGCCTGACTGTGGGTGTGGCTTACTGTAATCTGGTATACGTATTTGGTACTAATTAATATATACACAGATACACACGAGTACGAAGGAATATGGCGGTAATTTTTCTTTTATTAGCTACTGAATTAAATATTGTCATAATTTTCAACTTGATAAATGAGGCCCATTGGGTGTAAAAAAACAAACATTATTTTGTAAACCACTGTGCAGAAGAAACTAGAACTCATGTGACATCAATGTTACAATTAGCATTACATCATACCGCTGCCTAAATACATCATCTGCTATTAGGATTTTAAAAAAACTATTAAAAAAAACTACTAGAAAAGTAGTTAAGATCATATCCAGGCAGAAAGCTGAGCAGTTCAGTGTTCACGCTGTCTTCTCGAGGACTGGTTTACTCCCAGTGCTGAGATTAAATCTCACACCCTCCTGTCCACAGGGCAGAATCTTAACCACAGTACCCTTAGTACCACCTAGCTCCTTTTCCTGCCATCAGTAAGAAGTTAGAAGAAGTAAGAAGAAAAATAAAATACTTTTACACCCTTTCACACACAGCCTCCATGCCAACATTCGCACTCCGACGCCTCACTCACACTAAAGTGCACACATTTGAAAAGGCGGACATTATTTTTCTCCCTTCCTCCATGCTGTTTTCTCGTCCACTAATGAAAAGCGTCGTGTTTGAACATGCTCCACGGCAGGCTGGAATTAAAGTAGAGACCTTTTGTGTGGTCACATGACCCAAGGTTCAATTACTGTTGGTCACATTTTTAACAAATAATTATTGGCACCCTTCACCAAACCATGTCCAAGTGCACATTATTAGCTCTATTTGGACTGGATCAGGTTACTTCTTATTTTAAACATGCTGCCCAGCAAAAAAAAAAAAAAAGTCACCAGTTGGATTTAACTAAGCAAATAGTTAAGAGCCTTCCACTGGATAACTACTGCAGTGATTAATATGGTTAAGCTGCAATAAGGTATTTACCCCCGAATTGTCGAATGCATTATTAAAACCTGGAAGGATAGAGGAACTCTATGTTTAATAGAGTTAAACATCGTGCATTAAGTGCATTTCTACACACACAATGGGAAGAGAACTCAAGGGATTGGAACTACACAGCTGTGTAGGCTTAAGAGACTAATCGGTGAAGAGGCAGTTTAATGAAATATTAGAGCGCGCAACTTTTTTTTTTTTTTTTTGCTGACCAGTGTATATTTTTAATTAATTATTGCTTTAAGAAATTGGTCCAGACCTAGCAGAATTGGTAATTAAAATAGTATTAAGTTCATGAGTCTAGAAACATCTCAACACATTTTGCTTAATATAAAAACTTGTAGTGGAAAAAAAAAAAAAAAAAATCACAAAAATCAAAACCCCAGGTAAATATACATCACCAGAAAATAACCTGCTGGTAAAGATTTCATTATATACTACGAATAAAAAGTGATTTTGTGCCTTTTAAGTGTAGAAAAACTTCACAGAGGTTTTTTTTCTCTCTTAATTATCTGACAGTTCATGGCAACGAAAAAGTCACCAATAAAATATAGATAAACACTTTAAATGTTTTCTCATGGAAGTAATCTATTGTATTACCTTTAGGTAGTTTATTGAGTTCCTATACACCCACAACCCCCCAAAAAAGTCTATGGTTTCAAAATGAATGGCATGCCAAGAATTACCAATAAACATCGCTGTGCGTTTTCATAATTTGTTGTACTTCTTTTTGTCTTTTTTCTCCTGATATCAATTTGAAGCAATAATGATTAATGTATAAAGATCACAACATGGTTGGGAGAAAATGCCAATGTAGAATGAATGTGTCAGTAGTTATAGTATATTACAATGCCCTGCTAATAAAATAAAACATTTACTCTCCCCATACCCTTTATATACTTAAAATTCTAAAAAAAAAAAAAATAATAAAAGAAAAATACACTCGTCATAATTCTATTGACTTAAACCATGATGGGTCTCCAGGAAATCACCCCTCGACGTACTTTGAGTCCGTTGTGTGACTGTCTCTGACCGAGAACGGCTTCCAGAAGAGGAACTGCAGAACGGTGATGCACAACGGCACCAAGCAGACCATGTAGAACATGACACCGTGGAGAGCTTCAAGTGCACTGTAGAAGAGAGAGAGAGAGAGAGAGAGAGAGAGAGAGAGAGAGAGAAAACATGTTTTTTTATTATTATTCCAAAATAAGCAGTTGTGTTTTCTATATAGTACTTAGATAGTTTTGTTAATTTATGCTGTCAAGGTGGTTTGTCTTGGCTAGTCAGGTAATTAGGTTTCTTAGATAGCTACTTAGTTCTGTTCATTTATGTTATTTGCACTGTGTAGCACCTCGCTCCTGGAGGAACGCTGTTT
The DNA here is from genome assembly GCA_030014345.1 of Clarias buthupogon. Taxonomy (NCBI): domain Eukaryota; kingdom Metazoa; phylum Chordata; class Actinopteri; order Siluriformes; family Clariidae; genus Clarias; species Clarias buthupogon. The sequence continues at coordinate 32,949,709 of JAQMYK010000023.1, forward strand.
CGTTTCACTGTACTGAATTGTATATATCTGAAATGACAATCAAAGCCTACTTGACTTGACTTGACTAATTATATAGCTGTAATGTGCCATTGATAAACACAAGAGGGCGCCAGACATCATTCCACGAGTTTAAAAATATACAGTACACTCAGGGGCGTAGATTTAGGGTGGACGGAGGGGATGTGTCCCCACCAATATCCTCCGACCA
>JAQMYK010000023.1:32965423-32980409 GCA_030014345.1 Clarias buthupogon
ATATAGATGCCGAGTATAAAGTAGCCGGCAGTTTACCAATTTGAAAGGAATCATTATACATCTTCACTAGGACTGGGTCAAATCACATATTTAATCAATTTTAACTAAATCCTGTCTTCTTTTGGAAAGCTGAAATCATCTGACATCAACCACAAAATGATGAAGTCAGTGTAATAAATGTGCTGAAGGATTCACTGAACACTGAACTGAGAGCTTAAAAAGAGAAAACAGGCCAGCACAGCTTTTTTCTTTTTTTTTTTTTTTAACCGACACTATTTGGGTGTTACTGGGCGAACTGGAACTGTTTAATTGTTGTATAATCTCTTTAACCAGACGTGTTTATTTTACACTGAACTCTTATCTAGGGGTCTCGTGTGTACATATGCTGCTGTGTTTTGTGTGTTAATGACGATGATAATACCGAAAGTGTTCCTATCTCTGAGAACATGTAGTGGAGTTAATGTTCCTCAGATGTACGTTAACTCTTCATATACAAGCTAATATATATATATATATGTGTGTCAAAATGTATACAGTATGTGTACATGTGTGTATGTATGTGTGTGTGTACACACGTCTGTGTATAATAATATAATCTTTATTTACATATAATGTGTGTGTGGCTGTATATTGCTATTATGTAAGTGCACACATGGCAACCTCTGCTAATTTGCATATTGAACATCATTGGTCCATAGTGACATCACTAATACTACTGGAATAAAGAAAGGTCATGAAGTTATGTGCTTATCAGATTGTGTGTGTGTGTGTGTGTTCTCTCTCTCAGTACCTGAACAAGCAGGTGGAGCTGCTGAGGCAGATGAACGATCAGCACACTAAGATGTACGAGCAGCTGGACGCAGCAGCGCGAGACCTGGAGACGACGAACCACAGGCTGGTGCTGGACAACCGCACGGCCCAGGGAAAGATCCACAGGTGAACGATTGTGGGACTGGGAAGACCGAACTGGTTTGAGCCGGCCAAATCGCAACAGAACTAGAATAATGATAGTAGAGTAATATTTATACATATAGTAATGTTTGCACATTACTGTATCCCCATCACAGTGGGGTTTATGAAATACAACCAGAAACTCTGAGATTTTTTGTTTTATTAGGGCTCGAGCACTATAGGGTGCGCAGGACCCTCTTGTTTTCCTAAGGATAATTTTTCTTTCTAAACCATTTTGGGCTTTTTGTTGCTTGGGCCCAAACCTCAGAACCTTAAGAATAATTCTGTTTAGGAATATAAAAGCTCTACGGCAGTATTAAATAATAATTTTACATGTAATATTTTAGATAATTTGTATGCATTCTATCTGTGTTAATACACAGTGCTGTCAGGATGTGACAATGATGCACATACTGTAAAACCTTTTGATTTATTGTTAATTCTTATTTATTTATTTATTTTTACGAACCGTTGCAAGCTCTAAGTTTTAAGACTTTTAAATATTTGTATTTATTGCTATACTTTATCCCTCTTATCCTCGCCCGCTCTCTGTTCCAGCCTGACCGAGACCATCGACAGCCTGCAGTCTCACATGGAGAGTCTCCAGATGCAGGTGGAGGAGCTGCAGGCCTCGCAGTCGAATCGCTCAATGAGGGAACGCACCGAAACTCGTCGAAGCCTGGCGGCGCAAAGCTTCTCCTGCCTCTACGACCTGCACCGGGATATGTGAGTCTGAGTCCTCGTGTCTTTAGATCAGCCAAACCTCAGGACACGTCCCCCAGGGCTCGCCTCTCTCCTCGTCTGACCCAGTTCTTCTCAGGTTCCTCTGAAGAGATAAAGCACTAGAGATGCTGGAACATAATCTTGGAAATGGGTTTTTATTTTATAACTGATGTCCTAGCAGAGGTGTATCATCGGTGTGCTGTTACTTTTTTTTTAGGCATCCACATTTTCACTTTAGCTCCTGAAATGTCCCTGAGGTTTCACACAGACACGTGGTGATGTAGCACGACCCTGCAGACTTCCAACTGTAGTGACGCAAGACAGTAATCTGCTCAGACATCCCGTTTGTAATCTACTAATCTGTAACATGATCACTTTTACACACGCTCGTACTGTATCGGGTTTATTGCTCTACTTAGCAGCTGGTCTACGTCCCCAATGGAAAATAAATAAATCCACATGAGGCTGGTCAACACACACCAGCCTCATGTGGAATTTTTTTTTACTGGGGACGTAGACCAGCTGCTAAGTAGATCAACAAGCCTGATACAGTACGAGTGTGTGCTGCGTCTCCTTCAAGAAGAATTTAGACCTAAAGACAAGACGAGACAGGTTTCTTTATACACTGCGCCTTCCCAAAGCTTCACCGCTTGGTCTAGTATGAACGAGAACGCTACTGCCTGCCAGTTTTTATGATGAAGATCTTTTTAATGCTCGTATATTCCACCCTGTCATCTTCTCCTTTCACCAGGCCTGGGTTTACTTCCTGATCGCTTGCACCAGAGAAACAAGGAACTGATGGGGCAGGCACGCAGAAAAGCACGCTGGTCATTAACGTGCATTAATGAGTAAAGATAAAGGAAAAGTGTAAATGGACAGAAAGAATGAAGCTCTGCTCTAAAAGTAATTTTATCTGCTGAAAATATAAACACACTTCTGTCTGGGTGAAATATTGTTCAGTCGTGTCCCGACCCTGCCGTGTTCCACCTGCCTTCTTTTTTTTTTCTTTTTGAAGCCTCAGGAATATTTCAGAATGTTAGGATTTTAATGAACCAGGGCTGACTTAGATATTGCTCCACTCCAGGAACCGATCTGTCTCTGTTTATCTATATATTGAGCTATCTCTGTCTACCTTGCTTTGTGCACTGGTGCACAGTCATGTCGGAACAGGAAGCGAGCCGTCCCCAAACTGTTCCCACAATGTTGGGAGCGTGAAATTGTCCATAATGTCTTGGTGTGCTGAAGCATTAAGAGTTCCTTACACTGGAAGTAAGGGGCCGAGCACAATGACTTGAAAAACAACGCCACATCAGTTCCAACATGACTGCGCACCAGTGCACAAAGCAATAAATTCCATAAAGACATGGATGAGCCAGTTTGGTGTGGAAGAACTTGACTGGTCCTAACCTCGACCCGAGAGAACACCTTTGGGACGAATTAGAGTGGAGACTGTGAGACAGGCCTTCTCGTCCAACAGCAGTGTCTGACCTCACAAATGCGCTTCTGGAAGAAGAATGGTCTCAAATTCCCATAAACGCACTCCTAAACCTTGTGGAAAGCCTTCACAGGAGAGTTGAAGCTGTTATAGCAGGAAAGGGGGCGGGGCCAATATCATATTAAACCCTATGGATTAGGAATTGGATGTTACTCAAGTTTATAAGCATTTAAAGTCAAACGAGCGAATACTTTTGGCAATATAATCTATTTATCTATCTTTCTATGTAAATATTTTTAAAAATCTATAAAAAAAATAAATAGGAAATTGAAAGTATTTGATTTAAAACAAAACTGTGTGTGTGTGTGTAGGCGTCTGAGCTCAGAGAGCCACAGTGACGAGCGCTCATGGTGGGCACTGGATACCAACCTTGTGGAAGAGGAGAGATCTGCCCTGCGGAGCGCCCTGCGTAGCCTGCACACCCAGCTGAGCAGCGAGCGCGAGCGGCGGGAAGCGGCGGAGAAGGTTACAGAGCTGACCGAGCGAGAGATCCGGGTGCTTGAGGAACAGCTGGCACAGCTGGAGGGAGCACGACGGCACCAAGCCGAACTGGAGGCCGAGGTGGAGGAGCTGCGGCAGCTGTGGCAATCCGAGAAATCCAGCGTCAGACCAACGGAGTCTCTCATAGCCGACGCCGTGTTCTTCCTGTCCGAAGAGAAGGGGGCGGAGGAGGTGGTAGTAATAGAGGAAGAGGAGGGGTCAGAACAGGAACCGGGACGCGTGCACGAGCTGACGTGTATACGGCGATCGGAGGCAGTGAGGCAGCGCGGCATCTCCCTGCTGAACGAAGTGGACGCGCAGTACAGCGTGCTGAAGACCAAGTACGAGGACCTGCTGCAGCGCTGCCAGCGCGGAGACGACACGCCCAGTCACAAGGCCGTCCAGACGCCCGCCGCGTCCCTCAGACTTGAGTCAGCCTCCCTCATGGACGACACGTACCAGCCGGAGTACAGGGCGCTCTTCAAGGAGATCTTCACATGTATCGAGAAGACCAAAGAGGACCTGAAAGAGAACAAGGCCACGTCCAGGCACATACACTGACTCTGGGTGGTGGTTCCTTTTTTTTTTTCATGTTCCACTAGATTAAACAGCAGTATTCTCATCAGCCTCCGTCCTCTGTGTAAAATGTGCAGCTCAGTCTCACTCAGCGTTCAGGTGCTAACCTACCAGAGTGCATTGTGGGATATTAGCAGAGTCTCGGGTATTTTACACTACGTCTGCGTTAGAGATGATTCCCTGAGCTATGCACTCTACCGTAACTTGTGCTCGTGACCGCGGTCCGAATGCAACGTTAGCCTTCACACTTCAGTGTGGCTTCACGGCGAGATTTCAAAATAAGAGCATGAACAAGTGATGCGCCCTGTCCCTTACGCAAAAGAAAAAGAAAAAAAAGTTGTGAGAATTTCTCGTGTTTAATTTTTGCCATAATATTCAGCTTTATTTATTTTATAGACGTATTTATTTGAGTTCATTTTATTTAGTTTTGGTTTTATTAAAAAAAATTTTTTTTTTTACACGTGCCCACATTTGTTAAATGTCACGTGTTTTGCTTGAATTCAGGACTAAATGCATAAAAAAATCTATTCTAGATCTAGCCTATTTTTTTTTCTTTCCCTCCCCCATTATTATTACAAACCACTAAGTCACGTGACTTTACTGTATGGAGCCACCTAGTGGCAGTTCAGTGCATTGCTGCATTCTGTTTGACAATTATTAACATATCAAGTAAATCACGTGGGATTTCTGCTTCGCTTTATCGGAGAGGTGTGTGGTGACACCGAAACGCTCATCAAACCTCAAAGACGCCATGAAAGCATAAAACAGCCTGATTAAGCTGCTCTGGCTTTCTTAAAAAAAAATGAAACCCTGCCATTTCTACATCAGTAGTCTTACTGTATATACATAAAAAAATTCAATAATGATGTGCTGTTACTAATAATTAACTATGACTAACTTGTAACTATTAACTTTATTCGTATATTATTGTTGCTAAACTTAAAAATAATCTATTAACATGTCAGAACTTTATATAATGATAATTGCGTTAAACTGTTGTTGTTTTTGTTTGTGTTTTTCCGGCGACTCGAAGCTTACCTCATGAGTTCTGTGTATTAACGGGCGAGCTAATTCCGAACTCGTGTTTGAGTGAAATGGTTTCTCGTCAAACGTGCGTCTGACGTCCAGGATGCTCCACCGCTCTGCACTTTATTCTATTTTATGCATTTCAGGGTTTTTTTTATTTATTATTATTATATTTATTGTTTTTGTTCGTTTTTTTCACAAGTGGATTTAGTAATTTAATAATTTCTTTTTTCTATTTTTTTTGATGATTTGTTTTGTTCAGTCACTGTATATTTGTTGCTTTTTTAATTGATTTTTATTTTTGCATTTGTGAACACTGATAAATATAATTCTTCATGATAAATATAAATATAATTCTTATGAATTCTGCACGGATTTGTAAGAGCGTGTTGGTAGCTTGACGAGTCAACATCTCGGTGCTGAATACTGGATTAAAGAAATAATCAGGTGAAGAAACGAATTAATTTCTTTTAATTCGGTCCAAATTCACGTATTGTTCGTTAAGTCTTTTTTTGTTATTGTTTTTGTGGTCGGATATTTGCTTGCTGGGTTTCGCACCGGAGCCACAGAGATAATTGAGCTAACAACTAACTTTGCAGGATCTCTAAAACGCAGTAAAATTGTTTAGACTGAAATATTTCGGATGTGTCGAGCGATTCTGGTGCTAAGCTTTTAAAAGTAGAAAAAGTTTTTAAAGATCTCGAACACGAGGAATAACTCTCAGGTTTTGCTCCTAGCTTCTAAAAATAACCCTTTTCTTCAGCCAAGCCATATTAATAAGAAGCTACATATATATAATGTTTATGTATATAAATCTACATCTATAGAAATGTGTATTTATAGAGGAGCTATAATGTTATGCTGGATGAGAGTCAAGAGTCAGCGCAGCGGCTAGCGTTAACCCTTGAGAGAGAGAGAGAGAGAGCTAGACAAAATAAAACACTAAAGCGCCGCTGCATCACTCTCTATCTCTCGATCACAGAAAGAAATCAGTCTGAAAAGATCAAGATCACATTAAATAGTAAAGAATCAGTGATGCGAAAAGAGATTCCTCGCTATTAAACTCTGTGTCACATACTGCTTTCCGCATTGCGATCCCGCGATGTTCGCTCGTCTCAGCGGGGTTCCCAAGGAACCGGTTCTAAAAACCTGTTCCTTTAATCTGAGCTTCACCAGCTCGTGTGTTCTTCCACTATTACTATAGTGTTTGTAGAATTTAATTCCTGACTGCAGGAAAAATGTCTCGATTATGTTCACGACTAATCGTTTTCGCACCGTTGCGGGTGCCACTGGTGAGAGACACGTGATATGAGGAGTGTGTGAGGGTTTGGGGATTAATGGAGGTTTATCACTGGATGCTGATGGAGTGTAGAAGGGAAACGGAGATGTTGAAACGTGGTTCTGATGTGATGTTTTTGGACGTTGTGTGTACAAGGGGGCGTGTAAAGTGAAGTGATGGTACAGTAGTGGTTATGAAGGAAGATGGCCTTGGAATGTGTGTCTGTATTTGCTGCCTGTTTTGTTAAAAAAAAAAAAAAAAAAAAGTTAAATATATTTCGTGAAACTTGGGTCACTTGGATATTTCGGTTCACATGAGATGACAAGATAACTTCCTTCTAGGGATGAAAACGAAACGTATACATTTTCAAATCGTTCCGTTTTTTTTTTTATGATCATGTTTTATCCGCGTTGCTGATTATTGTTAACCAGCGAATTCCAGCAGATAGCAAGAGAGAGAGAGGGAGAAAGTAAGGGAAAAGAAGGTTTTACTCAAGTGTACGCCTGGATCTTACCGCACGAGCCGCGCAGGGTAAATGGACAGGTGTGAACACTAAAGACACCATCTTGAGTCCTGCCTTCTCATTTTCTGTTGACTGACAAGGCTAAGGGTTGGGAGGTCAGAGGTCACCCAGATAAAGTCGACACAAGGTGAAAGTCAAAGCCGCTACAGATAAATGCGTCTTTAGCTGAAATGAAAGGGAGATTCTGTTCAAGGCTACTGTCTCCCCGGTCACCGCTGTGCAGGTGTACTTTTTTTATTTATTTTTATTTTTTTGTGGTTTGAGGGTGTACCTGGTGCCGAAACAGCTCACAGAAGAGCATAAACAGAAGCATTTGGATATCTGCAAACATAATTTGGAGTGATGCAACACCTCTAAGGAAGGTGAAAGTTTCTTAAAGAGAATCATTACTGCTCATGAGATGCGGATTCATCACTACAAGCCTGAGAGTGAACGGCAGAGTATGGAACGTAAAAATCTTGAATCGCCAACCAAGAAAAAGTTCAACCATCAGCAGGAAAATTGATGCTTACAGTTTTCTGGGATTCTCAAAGGCCAGTGTTGGAACATTATCAGGAGAAAGGTTCAACATTTAACGCTTGTTGACGGAGGGGGACAGAGTAAGGAGATTACATTGGAAAAATTATGAATTGGTCTTTTCTTAAAGTTAAAATAAATTCTAAAGCCAGAATGCGGATAAGTTTTGACTAAACTAATATGTGCTAACCATACATTTTCGCACATTTTTGATCCAGATGTAACGAACCATAAAAATTGTCGGCTCAATATAGAACTCTACATTTGTAATTCATTATCGCAATGAAACAATTAGGGGAAATAATTTTGTCATCTCAGGAAAACATCGTAAAAATAAATAAATAAATAAATCCCCAGGTTAAAATATACTGTATATAAAAAATAAATAAATCTTATATCAGTGCTTCCTTAGGTCATAAGTTTAGCATGAATTTTATTTAACAAGATAAACGCAAATAACTTTATAACAACGTAAAAAAAAAATCCTACTAGAGTGGTGTTTTATATAAATAAAGTCAAGCTGTAGTATTTAGACATGATCGAGTATTCTGATCAGTCCTGATTGGTCAGATGGCTGACTCGTATACAATACCATATTAGCAAGGCAGATACTGTAGTGTAGATTAATCACGAGACTAATAGATGAACGTTAACGTTATCACTGCGCTAGGTTGCACGCGTATGTTGAGATCAGATCATTTATTGTAGTTGATTTAATGTAAGAGATGCTAAGAAGTTTCTTTTTATGCTAAAGATTAAAAATCGTTAGCATTGTGCTTTGATGCAGAATGCAAACTTCTTTTTAAATACAAATGCAAAATGTTTTGCTTGTATTGAATGTAAGCAATCGCATCCACTATATCCATCCATTTTTGTTTTTCTCCTCAATCATGTCTGTATTGTACTTCAGATGCTTGTGACTTTTTTTATTACCATCATTGATAAGATACTTATGAAATCTAATATGCATAACCTGTACAATGGTGCTGAACTTTGTAGACTTTGTAACTCAACACCGTAAAAATGGCATTTTAAATGAGAGTTAGCATGTGAGGAACAGCGGCTAGCGCTTGGTCAGGATTTAAAATGGCTAATTAAAGAAAGATTTGCAATTCACGGAGTCTGCTGTGTGTTTATTTGATGGAGAGAAACCTGACGGTCAGATACCCCGAGGAATGTGCGGGGTCAATTGAGTCTCTGCATCTGTTGCTGATTGTGGGCTAAATCTCTAGATTAGCACATCAAGCTAACTCTGGCTATGTATAGTCACACGAGGCACCAGGAATCTTTGGTACATCCTTCAAAGCTTTCTTTTTTCTTTGTAAAGTCTCTTATAAACATTTAATGAGATTGTGTATAAAAGGAGAAGATGAAACTAATATGAGGCTATTAATATGTGATGTTACACTTGTTTACTAAAGTAGTGAGCAGGAAACTGAAGAAACATCAGACCTCGGGTGTTTTACCGCATCATACCTTATTCACAAGTCGGGTGATGCTCCACATTCTGTGACTTTGGGGATAGTCCACATTTAATGTATATCACTTTTTATATTCAGAATGAAGCATGAAAACACTAGAAAGCCCACCTGACCCATGAGCTTTACAGATTTCTGTTTGTTTGATTTACATCATCATTTACAAGTTTAGACATTTGTTTTTGTCCGGGTTTGCTTTCAAGGAGAATTTATTATTTGAAAATCAATATCACTCCAAAAAAAAAGTACAGCATGGCGTCTAACAAGGTTCTGCTTTAGGCCCGCTTTAGTTTTCCCTTCAAATCTAGTATCTTATACTTCAAACCTAGCAGATGCTCTGATCCATCACAATTTGGCTAGTTACAGTATCTTGTTAGAACAGCACATGGAAGCGGGTGGGATATATTATTAAATATTTTTCTCTGAGCATATTGTGGAGCAACGTGACTGCAGCGGCGGCAGTTGAAAAGCATGCAGGTGTTTGCTTCATATGTACAGGAGGAAGCCTTTAGCTTTGCTCATTGTTAGCTGTTGTATGATGTAGAGAGATGAAGGGTTTTTTATTAAAAAAAATTTTTTAGGTAAAATGTGTTGCAAAAATTCTGAAAAAAGGTCACATGTCAATGTTTTGGGGGGAGAAAAAGCTCAAAGTCCCAAATCGATAAATTTAGGATTTCCATTTTTGTTTGTATAAATTTTGGCCATTTGATTTTGCCCATCAAAAAGATTCAAGTTAGCATACAAGCGAAAGCAAAAGTGATAAAATGTTGAAATGTCCAAATATTTAGGGTTTTATTAAAACAAGACTTTTTTTTTTTTTATTCTACCTGACTAAAAAGAAAACTCAAACTATTTCCGCTGTTAAGAATAAACTTGTGACTCTGAAACAATTACACAATTCATATTACACCTTTATTATCCTCATTTACATCAGTTAAATTATTAATGTCTGAAATACAAGACAACAACAAAAAGCTAAACACGGCAATTCCAGGAACAAACAACAGTTTTGAAATGTGGCTTTACAAAAACTGAAAATCTGTATCACACTATTATAATTATTTGTACTATTTAATATATTTATATACAAGTCCTTTAATCTAATGATAATGTGCAGTATTTTGGAAGTAAGTGCCTCAGTGACAGTGTGTGTTGGTCCTCTACGCCAAAACTTGCCAAAAAAGATTTTTTTTTTTCCTGAGTTAAACATGAGGTGCATAATTTTATTTTTTTTTATCCTTTGTTAATCACAGGTTAGATTTCTTATAGGGCTGTCAGTAGATTTATTATTATAACAAGTAAATCTCAATAATTAGTTAGTCTGTACATCCTCAACATGAGACGGAGCACATCTGACTGGACAAACTCTAGAACTGGAAATCAGACGAAGAGTTCTGAGAACAGTTTAGAATCAAAGAACTGTGTAATGTAATATCACCCCAAACTGGAACTGGTCCTACAACTGTTTTATTTGTGTACAATCATTTTGAATTAATCACAAGTGTTAGTGTTAATTCTGACAGCTCTAGTTTATTTATAAAGCACACTAATATGGGCAGCAGAAAAATATTCTGCCTGGCTAAAAAAATTTTAAAAGTCACTCTAAGGTTTCCTTAAATCACTCATCTCACTCACTCATCTTCTATACCGCTTTATCTTGTATTCAGTGTTGCGGGGACCTGGAGCCTATCCCAGGAGGCTTGGGGCACCCTAACCAAACCCGGAGTACCCGGAGGATCCTTAAATCACATTTAGCTTTAATTATGGCACACATTGGCCAATGTGCATGATGAGTACATTGCTTCATGCAGTTACCTCCTTATTCAAAGCCCAATCTTTATGCCTTTTTTCTGATGAGTCTCACTAACACGTGGTTTTCTTATGAATATGCAGCTGTTTAGTCCGAATTCTGAGTTCTCATCACATTGTGTGTGTATGAAAATGCTCTTACTTTTACTAATAAACACTTTTTTACTGTTGGTTTTTCACCATGCAATTTCACCAAATATTTGATGTGATCTACATTTATGATTTTTGTTCATGTTTGTTTAAGTTCAACCACATTTCTTCCACAGAGTTGACGGTTCAGCACTATCCTTTCAGGTTTTGATAATGTGTTGAAGGGTTTTTAACCCAGTTTCAGTAATTTCAAATCTCATTTGATTAGTTGATCTCTTTGCTTGATACAGCCCAATAATTTGACCTTCTGCAATGCCAACATTTTCTGGCCTGCCAGTGTATCAGTGTTTGGAAGAAGGGCAAAAAAAGTCAATAGTTTGGGTAGTTTTTTTTATTTTTTTTTCTTGATCACAAATTTTAGTAAATTCCTACATGGCATTTATTAATTTACTGACTTAATACTCATTACTTGCTTTACCATAACCATGATATATGTACTTAAAATGTCCTTATCTATAGCCATGTCCATATCTGTAGGCTAATCATTAAACATTTAAATGACTGTTGTTGCAATTTAAATGTTAATTGCTTATGCAGAAATACCGCTATATAAGATTATATTTTTAATAATAAAAATTAATGTTGTTCCTTTTGAAGTGATTATTGGAACTGTCTGGATTTGTTCTTTCCTCGCTTTGCTTTTAAAGAGATTGTATAATTTGCAAATAAAGACCACCAAAAAAGTTCAATTTTCTTAAAGACAAATTAAAAACACCCTTTCCCTTAATCGGAATCAAACTAAAACACTCATGTCCAGGACTGAGTTTGTCTAAAGCAATTGTTCCTAATTTCACCATAAAGCTTAACACATTCTCTGACAGCAAAAAAAGACCCAATTATGGATTTAACCCTAAAAGCTAATGTATCAATTACTACCTGTATATTATGTATAAACACTACACTATCATTCATTCAAGGTACAGTAGCTAACACAATTCCTATACTGACACCACAAGGTGACGTTAAATTAGTTTGTTTTTATAACGTCTAGTAGAGAATACTGTACTGTAAAATATAAATTATGTATTCAACAGCCGTGCCCTCACCAGGAAAAGAAAAGTCTGGATAAACATCATTTTTCATGTAAAAAATCACATGTATAACATGAGGGGGTTCAAGTCAAACCTGGACTGAAATTTCTGTTCAATGAAGGCAAAAAATTTACAGAATACTTTTTTTTTTTTTTTACAGAAAACTGTACACACAAACATTCACTAACACCACTTGACCATTAAAGGAACTTAGCTGGGAGTTATTGCCACATCCTCTGTACTGTCTTGACTGTCATTTCCACAGGTTTGGGCCGTTAAAGGAGTTCAAGGGAGGCCAGCGTTTCAGATGTGGGTCAGGTGTACTGAGAAAACTTTCTACCTTGATGGTACCCAAGCACTAGTGAAACGCTGGAGATAAGTGCATTAGTGTAGCAGGTGATTATATAGAGAAATAAAGGGAGATTTTATCCTCATAACTGTCAAAAGTCCCTGTTTGACTCGAATGCCCCTCGTATTAAAATATGTACTTATGTAAGTAATTGTATCTACCAATATGTTACTATCATCTTCATAGTAAGCGCTACGAGAGCATCTTTATAAATAATTGTTCATTAGGTGAAGTTTATGGAGGGAGGTGCTAGCAATTCCTGGCAGTCAGAGGTAAAGCTGTACAGTACCTTTCTTGCTAACATGGTAAGATGCGTATGGTGAGAGAACGGCTGTTTGTAGCTGCGACAGGTGAGTTGTTCTGCAGGTAATCCGGAACATTAAACAGATAAAAAGTTGTATGTTATTCCTAATTAAATAATAAAAAGAATAACATATTTAGAGATATGCTGTTAAAGAAAACTAATCAACCAGTCAGTGATTATTTTCCCTAAATGCATGCTACTGACTGATAATCATAAAACATATTAAACTATAAAGAACACAGGTCCAGGTACATTTGGACAGACACTGCACCTAAAATCAATAATACTCTAAATCAACTTATTAAACTTCAAAACCACGCGTGACTTTGATATTTACAGACTATCTGCATGTTTAGGGTGGTCCTAATCAGAAAGCAAAGGTGGGCTAATCAGAAAGCAAAGCAGGGTTTAGGGGGGTGGGGATTGGGGTGCGATGTGCACGCGTTAATGCTAATGCCAGCTTGAGCATAGCATCAGCAAGACCAGTCCCACCAGCACCATCATCATCAGCAGGACGAAGATGAACGGGCGCGAGGATTCGGAGGCGTCAGGTCGGCTCTGGAGGTACTGGTCCACCGAGTCGGCGAGGGTGTACTTCCGCGGGGAGAAACCCAGCTCCTGGCGCGCCTTCTCGATCCTGAAGGTATGGCTCACTGAGATGTTTCTCACCTGCATTGAGATAGGAGGCAAAAGTCTTAGCAAAGACTGTTCTTGAAGTGTATTATTCACATTTCTACCATTTCTGTAGTGTTGTGGTAAAGTATAAAGGTTGTATAATATTCGACAGAGGCTCTAGTGGGGAAAATACATGGAAGACAAAAGAATCCTACTTAAAAGGTTCTGGTAGAACGAAAAAAAGAACAAACACTTTCTCGAGGTTTCTAACCAATCATAGGCTAGGGTGAATTTGTGTAACCAATCATAACGCAGAAGGTGCTATTTCTAATCCTCATACAAGCTTCAGTACAGTTTCATAACCATTTTTTTTTATTCTTATTTATATTTATTCTCATATTTTTTTATCATCCTTACTTGTGATTTAATTGAGTGTTTCTAAGACTTTTTAAAGGGACCCACTTAACTTAAATACTAAACCGACTCACCCTGGCCATTATAATATACATCATGAGAAAAGTTTATATGTGCATACATGAATATTACTGGTCAATGTATTGACATTTACACATCAATTTATTACTTGAAATGGTAAAACAGACATTTCTGAGAGGCTTCAACTTCAAATGCCTGTGTTACTGAAAACAAACAATATAACTAGATATGATATAAACTATGATATAACTAGACAACTATAAATGATACCAAATTAATCCATTAATAGACAAATTTCACAGATTTGATTGATTTTATTTCCTTTACTCTCACTCTTAACTGCAAACAGAATTATGACAGAAACTGTGACAGTAAAGAAAACTAACAACCTCCCCCGTGTGACTGAAATATGCACTGCAGTCATAAATTGCAACAATGACAACCCAATAAAAATCATGTCCTTCGATGTCGCCTCGAGCCCTAAGTTTCATGGAATAGACTCCATGTCCCCCGCGACCCTGTACCGGATAAAGCAGTATAGACGATGAATGAGTGACTGAGTGAGTAAAAATCATGTGCTGAACTTTGTTAAAAAAAAACAACAATTTCTGTCCCACATTTGAGCCCTAGGTTTCTTACCAATCACATTCAAGACTGGATTCTTCCAACCAATCATAAAACAGGTGGTGGTATTTCTTAACTTCATCCAGAGGCTCGCTTACAGTTTTGGAGTCGTTTTCCAAGAGTACATGTCTAGTAATGACTTTTCTCACACTGACCAGGATATACAGTACGCTCAGCCATCTTGGCAAAATTTCACAAATGCCTTCTAGTGAAGCATTAATAGAAACAGTGTTTCACAAAAAACACATTACCTATAAGTATAAACACCCTCTTGGTCTTAGAGCTAGGTTAAGAGCCCACATAAGTTTTCAGACATCAGATGTAACTATGGACTTGAGCATTACTGATGTAAGATTACAGGTGTGGAGTTGGAGTATGTGTCTCAAGTTAGAATTCTGACCAACATACTTGAGGAATTTGTGAACATGAAAATTATGCAAATTATGGTGGAAAATATGTATTTGGTCAATAACAAAATTTCATCTCAATACTTTGTTATATACCCTTTGTTGGCTATGTCAGAGGTCAAACGTTTTCTGTAAGTCTTTCACACACTGTTGCTGGTATTTTGGCCCATTCCTCCATGCAGATCTCCTCTACAGCAGTGATGTTTTGGGGCTGT
>JAQMYK010000023.1:33037425-33048051 GCA_030014345.1 Clarias buthupogon
AATAGCAGTGTGGAGTTCTATTGAAGAGGTAAATTATTCTGTGATAAACAGGTGTCAAACAAGTTCCCCTTATTTAAGGATAAATGCAGAAAAGGTTGTCCTGCATTTCTCTCTGAAAATCAGAGTAAAATGGGTCGTCCAGACATTGTTCAGAAGAACAGTGTACTTTGATTCAAAAGTTGATTAGAGATGGAAAAACATACAAAGAAGTGCAGAAAATGATAGGCTGCTCTACTAAAATGATACCAAATCATTTTAAAGCTTTAAAATGGAGACCAAAACCAGAAAGACGTGGAATAAAACGGGAAACTACCATTCGAATGGATCGAAGAATAACAAGATTGACTCAAAGAACATCTAACGTTTCCTGTTAGTGCTGTTACTATTAGAAGACGGCTATGTGAAGTCAAGCTATCAGAAGAAGCCCCTGCAAAGTCTTATTGTTGGAAAAAAGACACACAACACACTGACTGGCCTAAAGATAAATGGTGCAATATTTTGTTGACTGATGAAAGCAAGATTGTTCTTTTTGGGTCTAGAGGCCGCAGACAGTTTGTCAGACGACCCACAACACTGAATTCAAGCCACAGTACACTGTGAAGAATTAGTTTTTATGCTTCACATACTGTAGTTGATGAACCTTTTCCAGATTTTGTTTGGACGCTATAGTTTAAAATGTACCAGATATATGTATTTTAATAATAGCCTTCTTGAAACTTTGAACGTTGTCAGGTCGCCTTGAAGTTTTACTTTAAAGTTCTTGTTAGATGGTTCTAGAACTTTGGTCAAACCCAGAATCATCGCACTGATTTGAAGTTTTAGTTCAAAGTTAAATTTTAGTTAATAAGAAGCTCCTAGAAAATGTTTAATGAAACATATAGTTCTAGAAGCTTGGTAGAAACTAGTTGTCTTTCTAAAACTTCTAAAACTGGAGTAAAGTTTTCTTTAACCTTGGTAGAAACTTTGGCCCTTGTCATATTTGGCAGTTTCAGTTTAATCAGTTTTAACAGTTCTAAACCTTTTAGTTCCTGTGTTTCTAGAACTTCGTTAGAACAACTGTCCTCACATTGATTTTAAGTTTTATTTAAGTACAGTTTTGGTTCATTAAGAGTTTCTACAAGCTATTAGAAGCGGAGCTTCAGATTTTTTTTTAGAACATCAGGTAGCCCTAGAACCTTGGTAGAATCAAAAATTTTCATTTAGATCGGAGTAGAACTTTGGTCTATAAGAAGTTTCTAGAACCATGATTAAAAACTCAGGTCATTATTTTGTTTTGACGATTTAATTTAAAGTTGAATGCCAAAAGCTTCTGCTTATAAATAGGTTCTATAGAAGCTTGGTAGAAATGTAGGTTATGACGGTTTAAAAGCAGAGTTCTGTCACATACAGTAGAGTTCTGGGACTTTTAATAACTATTCAAGAACCTAGGGCCACCATGCTGCTTTGACATTTAGTGCTAAGTACAGTCTTAGTTCATAGGAAGGAACTAGAACCTTGTCATCATATTTTAGTTGAGAGAAGAGTACCAGACATTTTCAAAATGAATGCAAAATTAATGCTAGTAAATTATCTTTCTAAATTAATGAAACTCTTCTTTAAATTTTGAGAAGCTGCTTCGAGACGATGACCAAGCGCTATATAAATAAAAATGAATTGAAAAATGTAATTGCTAGAATCTTGGTTGAACATAGGGGTCTCATGCTGCTTTGATCTTTTACCTGCAAGTACAGTCTTACAGTAGTTCATATAAACTGATGGCAGAACTTTTTAGTCCACTGTAACATTCCATTTATTTTATTTAACTAAAAGTTCTAGAACCTTGGTTCAGGCCATTGTGATACTTCAAAGCCCAGCTTATTTCCTAAAAATATTTTAGAGTTCTGGAAAGTTTTTCGTACATGAGCTAGATTTAGTACTTTGGTAGAACTTAGAGTTGACACTTTGAAATTTTACAACAGAGTAGAACTTTTTATAAGAGTAGAAGATTTTTATAGGAACATTCTGATAGAAGCTCAGGTCATCAGATGTTTTACCTCAACGTAAAGTTAAGGAATACTAATTTTTTTGCTCATGAGAATTTTCTAAAACCTTGGATTGCCACTCTGTTCTGAAGTTTAATTCATTACTCAGATCGTATTTGCAGTAGAACTTTACTTGTTCTACAAGACAACGCCAGAAGCCGAGCAACTGAAAGAGACAGCAATTTTAATGAATTATAATCACAGTAATAGATTGCTCAAATAGCGTGTATTGCACATGTGTACACATATATGCACTCTATATACACGGGTGTGTATGTGTGTGTGTGTGTGTGTGTGTCAGTATGAGTGTGAGTGTGTTGGTGTACAGTATGTGTAGCGGTTCGAACTTTGTATTATACACACCTTGGTATTGTCGTGACATGAAAGCTTCAAGAACGAAAAAAATAAAGAACAAGATCAAAATGAGGAATGTGCTTCGATATAAATTTTCAACTTCTGCATATCAAGATCACCAGAAGAGAGAGAGAGAGAGACAGAGAGAGAGAGACAGAGAGAGTGAGGATATTAAAAATGCAAAGGTTTTAAAAAGACACCTCCAATCCCATAAAGAGTGTGGTGACAGCGACAAAACACCAGAACGCTGAAGAAAACAAAGACAAAACCAAAGAAAGAAAAAACAGAAAATATACAATAAACCTCGGCGATCATTAGGGCACTACATATATACACAGAACATGAAATATCAATAAATATACACATTTACTGAATAGCAAAATAGTGCGAACGTTGACACACGACAGTTCTCCCAGTGTCCACCTGCCATGATAGTCATTTATTATTCATTTATTATAATTTTTTTCTCCTTTATTTTTTCCTAAGAAAAATTTGTCCGCCTATTGCTCTCGCTCCAAAAACAAAAAACAGACCAAACAGGGACACGCCCACATTCAACATGGCCGTCTTTCCAATGCATACCCAAGAACTTTTTTTGCAAATATGAGACAAGAACAAGACAAGGTCACAGTATTTCCTGTTTCAACATACATAAACACACAGTATGGCGTGTTACGGTGTCTCATGTTGACCTGTTGACCTTAAAAAAAATTATAAAATCCTGCAAGTAACACGTAAGTGCGTGTCTGCAGGTGATTGTAGGCACGTGTGCTCTGAAATCATGACGAGAAAAAAAACACCACACACACAAAAAAAATGGAGTTTTTTTTTTTTTTTTTTTTACAGAAGTGAAATGTCCGGCTTTTTATTTATTTGTTTTTTTTATTTTACGTGAAGCTGTCGAATATTTCAGATTTACAACCAACATTTTAAGTAAAAAAAAAACTAAACAAAACAAAGAAGCGCAACACTTCGTTTCTGACTCCAAATAAATAAAGCGGAGAGAGTCAAGAAAGAGCGAAGTCGCAAGGTCCTTGTTTGTTTGTTTGCCTTTTTTTTTTCTTTTTTTTTTTTTTTAAGACAAGAAAATTTGACAAGACAATCCACACCAGACTGAAGGAGAGTGCTGCAATCAGCTCGGGTTCTCTTTCCCCACCCAGAAAATTTTTTAAAAGATTTATGAAAATTTTATATATGTATCTATTTATATTTTTATATTTATATGGTATATACACGACCCATCAAAAGGGGACAACTCGCCTTTTAACAAATAGAGTTTGTGATAATTAACCAGATTGAAACGTTTTACAATAAAGGAAAATAACAAAAGTCTGATCCTGAGCTCATTCCTGAAAAATACATCGACCTCACAGTGAAGCATGGTGGCGGGAGCATCACATGTTTGACCTTATGGACATTAACTAAAAGTTAAAACTAAAAAAAAAAAAACCCTCGAAAGACATTTCTACACCTTTCACAAAGTCGCCAACACTTCTCACTTCACCTTAACCTGGTTTTGTATTTAACCTCTATTAAACCTTAGCCAAAAACGCAACTGTTTTATATTACACTATGTGCACCACTGACCATCACACCCATACTGTCCTTGCCATTATAAAACCGTTCAAAGGTATTCCACTAGATGTTGGTGTGTTTCTGTGGCGGTTTGTGTTCCTTCAGATGAGCATAAGTGAGTTCAGGAGCTGATACTCGAGGGTCCATTTCCAGTTCAGGCCTAAGCTGATGGTTCAGTGTGAGTCGAGGACACTCGAGATGTTTTTGAGACCTTCAACAACCTTAACACACCATGGAGCTCATCACAGAGCTTCCTTTGTGGAGCTCAAAGGGGGTGACGTCATGCTAGATAAGAGTTTAGCTTTCTTAGTTCCTCTCGTAGGGAAACTGTACAGTGAACAGAATCATTCTATACAATTGTGTCCTTAAAATATCATCGTCAACATTGTGAATATTCAGCGCCTGATCCTTGCGAATCGATGGATAACTTGGAAAGAGATGCATCTGTCTGTGGAAACCGTACACACAACCATTCACCAACACCACTTCCACATTACAAAAACCCAAGCCATTTCCACATGTGGGGAACATTAAAGGAGTTCCTGGGAGGCCAGGGTTTCAGATATGAAGCAGGCAGTTTGATAGAAAACTTTCTACCTTGATGGTATCCAAGCACTAGGGAACAGCTGGAATAAGTGTGTTGTCACAAGTCCCTCTTTTATTTGAATGCCCTTTGTGTGTGTGTGTGTATATATATATATATATATAATTTGAACACTCTGCAGCACTTTTGCCTCATAGGTCGCAGGTCAAAGATTCCCTAAATGACCTTGAACTGTCGTTATAAATATAACCATTCAGACGTTTTCATTTATTTTCACTGTCAGAGTCACAATTTCAGGTTTGATTTCTTGCCTTCTTCTTCTTTCCACGAGTCTGAGTCACTCAATGTTGATTTTCATGTCGTTTTTTTTTTTTATTATTATTTTTTTTTAGTATTGCTGAACTCTTTCGATAGATGGAAAAAAGACTAAAACAGAAAATTTGTTTGAACGTTATAAAATATTGGCACACAAAATCTGATTTTAGAGTCAAGAGCCATATTTGTGATATTCAATTGTAAAATAAATAAATAACGACAAAGAAGTGACCATTTATGTGTAAATGCTTAGTGGCAATCTTCATTATTATTACTATTATTATTACTATTATCATCATTATTCAAAATAAGATTAGAAATTTTTAAAACATTTTCGCACACAGTGTTGTCCCAGTATCTGGAAATTTCTGTGTCATTGTAAAGAAACTCATTTTGTAAAAAAAATGCGAAGTTGTCCCCAAATTTCAGACGGGTGATGTGTGTGTATACACAGGGGGAAAAAAAAAGGCTCCTTTTGTCGTTCTTAAAAAAAAAGCCTCACATGTCACGCGGAACCCTTTATAATAATCTGTACAGAAACAATGAAGAAGACATATGAGGTCTAAATGTACACTTCCTTTCTCCCCCTTAAGAGTGTATAGAGTTTATACATTTATTATAAACTTATATGAACGAGCAGTGTTATAGAGAAATGCGCCAGGTTAAGCTCCGCCCACATGGAAGATACCCGTAAAAAAAAAGAATTTACCAAAAAAACAAACAGAATATTAATAAAGACATGGCCTGAAATCAGCCCGGATGTGACGTTCCTGTAATGACAAACAAACAAACAACCAGTCAATAATCACACACGCTTCACTCTTAAACACTTCAAAACTAATTGAGAAAGTGTTAGGAAAATAAAAGTCTTCTGGTGCAAAAACAAACAAAATAAAACAAACCAAACCAAAAATAAAACAAAACAGAAGAGCTCCGTGATTGATCAGAACGGGTGAGCATCAGAGTTAGTGTCTCAGTGGTGTTTGACCTTATTGCCTGTTTTTTTTTTTTTAAACAATAAAAACCTTATAAAATATAGAGATATATATAATAAGTCTGTAACTATTGTTTTGTGTTTCAGGAACAAAAAAACAAACAAACAAACAAACAAACAATAATCCTACCTGCCCTTAAAACCCTGATGCCACGTTCATCGCGCAGTGACACGACATGACATATACACATCGATATATATCTATATATATGTATATATGCATGTACTGTATGTATATAGATATAAAAACCAACCGTTTGTGTTTCCGCACACAGCACATTACACACTTTTATCCGTACAGAATAAAGTCTAAATCGACTGAGCAGTTTAACACTGATAGCTGTTTCGGCCTCTTTGTTTGTGTGTTTGCGTGTTTGTGTGTGTGTATATATATATATATATATATATAATTGTGTGTGTTAGATTTTCATAGAAAAACAAGAAACATTTTTATATAAAAGTGACCACAGACACCGAATCTTCGGAAGGAAAAATAAAAACGAACAGAAAGCGTTTCTGTGACAAGAGAAAAGAGAAAAGAGTCGAGTGTGGTTTATGTACAAGGGACAAAAGAGTGACCGATAAACATAAAAGCAACACAAGTTGGTCATTGTCGTCGTCGTTGCACCAGGGCGGCGACATAATGTAGCAAGGCTTGAGGTCTGACCTTTGACCCCTGACCTGACAGGAGAAGAGTGGAGGAGTCCGGGCTGTGCGTGCTCCAAAAAAACGAAACACCAACAACAAAAAAAACGGCTCATTAAGGCAGAGAGGAAATTCTGAACAAAGTCAATGTGTGTTAATGTGGATGTCTGATCTGTGTGTGTGTGTGTGTGTGTGTGTGTGTTTGAAGCATTAATTGTATTTGTAGTATAAAAGGCACCAGATCGGCCCAAATTCCTGTTTAAGTCAAATACCAGAACCATCCATGTGTTTAACTCAGTCAGTGAGTCAGTTATTGATTTGGTGAACCAGTGATTCAATGAGTCAATCCATGAATTAAGTGAGTCAATCAGTGAGTGAAAAAGGAGTCAGTCAGTGAGTCAAGGGATTCAGTAGGTTATCTAGTACTTTGCTGAGTCAGTGATTCAGTCAGTAAGTCATTCAGTGATTCTGTGTCTGTTTTAGTGAATCAGGGATTAGTGAGTCAGACTTTCAACGACTGAGTCAGTGAGTCTATGATTCAGTGAGTGACCAAATCACAGAGTCATTAAGTGATCCTGTCTGTGTTTTAATGAATCAATTATTATTAGTGATTCAGACTTTCAGCGAGTCAGTGACACAGCAGGGGATTTAGTAATTCAGTGAGTCAGTGATTCAGTCAATGTGTCTATGATTCAGTGAGTTACCAAATCACGGAGTCATTCAGTGATTCTGTGTTTCAATCAGTCAAATAAAGATTAGTGATTCAGACTTTCAGCAATTTATTTAGTGAGTCAGTAATTCAGTCAGTGAGTCAGTTATTTAGAGAGTTACCAAATCAGTGTCATTCAGTGATCCTGTCTGTGTTTTAATGAATCAATTATTATTAGTGATTCAGTCTTTCAGCGAGTCAGTCAGTGAGCCAGTGACACAGTAGGGCATTTAGTAATTCAGTGAGTCAGTGATTCAGTGAGTTACCAAATCAATGAGTCATTTAGTGATTCTGTGAGTGTTTTAGTGAATCAGTTATTAGTGATTCAGACATTCAGTGAGTGAGTCAATGAGTCAGTGATTCAGTAAGTCAATCAGTCGGTGTGCTTTCTTCTTGTGTGGTTATGAATCAATCTGTGTGTGTTTGTATGTGATGATTCCTCCAAAAAAAAAAAAAAATGCCAAAAAAGGTCACGGGTTCCACCTCCACAAATGGACAATTACAAAACACACACACGCACACACACACACATATACCTGTACATGTGTAATATTCATACACATCTGTGTGCTTTTGTAAGTGTACATAAAGATCATCCTTTTCAATGCGGTTAAGCGCCTCCGAGCTCCTCCACACGTCGGCCTCTGCACTAAAATCGTTTTTGCGTCTCGTACAGGAAATGGAGTTTTTTTCTTTTCTTTTCTCTCTCTCACTTTTTATGCTCCTTTAGCGTGACAACATCCCAGCGTCGTCTCTTTGCGCACGTTCCATAAAAATAAAACGTTTAAAAGTAAAAAGTCGGTCCTGCTCCCAGAGGTGAGTTCGGCGACCCACCCGGTCCTCCTCCTCCTCCTGTTCCTCCTCATGTGGGAGTGGAGCGGAGTTCTGCGTACGTCCATCGAGCAACCTGGAGAACGAGTGAAGGAACCGATCAAAGAGCTGCGTGGAAGGAAAGGACGAGTGACTCAAGGGCGAGCGTCACCGCCGAGCAAACGTGGACGCCACGGCGTCGTGATGGACGTCTCCCTGTCCTACAGCACGGGCTCCTCCTCCATCGGCTCCTCGGCAGCCCTGCACATTACAGGAACATAACAGAATGAGAGCATTTAAAAAAACACTACTGCAGTTACAGAGAAATAATCAACACCTTCTGACCAATCAGGATCCAGAACTGAGCAACGCTGTGGTTTATATATCATTACTCGTACTAAAGAGGTCTAAAAATAAAAGATAATTCTTTTATTAAACCTTTTAATCTGATTATTGTGTGTCTGTGTATGTGTGTACCTGCTGCTCTGTGAGGAGGACGCCGTGTGCTCTGTGTCCACAGTGAGAGACGCCATGGCTGTCACCGTGTCCGCTTCGTCCTTCTCCCGCCGCTGAGCGTCCTGCAAAGACTGAGACACCGTGGGCGCTAATCTCTGTACCGAGGTCCAGTGTTTACCTGCGAAGACAAAGAGAGAGAAAGAGAAAGAGAGGGAGGGAGAAAGAGAGGGAGGGATAGGGTTAAGGGGAAAGAGAAAGGAAAAGAGAGATAGGGAGGGAGGGATGGAGAGAGAGTGATAAATAGTAATTAAGGGAGAGAGAAAGAGAGAAAGGGAAAGAGAGATGGGTGGAGGAAGACAGGAAGAGAGGCAAAGAAATGTGGTGTGACGTGTCAGTAACAGCGCTATAATAAAGCTATCATAAGCGCCAAATAAGGACATGTGGGTGGAGCGAAAAATAATACATGCAATTGATTGGTTTAATTCACTGTAAATCAATCAGAACAACACATCACATCATACACCTCTCTCTCTCTCTCTCTCACTCTCTCTCTCAACAGTCTGTCTTTTCTTTCTCAGCCTCTGTCTCACTGTGACTTTGTCTCTCTCTCTCTCTCTTTTGACTTACTCTGGATCTCGATGATCCTCTCAAGGGACGCTGATGCTTTCGGACACGGTTTCTGCTGAAGCACAGACTGAGGCAATGGATCCAGCTGCAGTCATACACACACACACACACACACACACACACACACACACACACACACACACACAAACGAACGAACGAATAGTGAGCAGCGTAAAGTTTAAGGGCCGGTGAGGTAATAAGGTAATGAGGTAGAGGTGTGTAGTGAGCACCTCGTCTCCGAGCAACGCGGCTACACAGGACTCGGAGGCGTCGCAGATGGCGGTGAGGTCGTGACCCCCCTCCAGCACCAGGACCACACGTCCGGCCGCCAACTTCATCAGCTGCTTTGTCAGGTGACCAAAACCTGCCAGTGAACGACATGATGTGATTTCAGCAGCAGATCCTCCAACATCCAGGACACGCCTTCAACCTAGGCTAAATACCCTGTGTATGCAATACCAGTCTCTGTCTGCTACGGGACAACAGACAGTATTTACACACACATACAAACTTGATAAGGTAGCTCACATTTGGCGGTGACGTTGTATCCTCCGAGTGGGGACTGGTGACCCTCAACAGCGTCAAAGCCAGCCGACACCAGCACCACGTCAGGAGAGAACTCATTAGCAATGGGCATCACCACTGTCCTGTTAGCAGACACACACACACACACACACAGAAACACACACACACAGAAACACACACACACAGAAACACACACACACAGAAACATACACACACAGAAACACACACACACAGAAACATACCATCAGCACAGAATGAAATGAGCAATTAAAAATATCAGTCAGTAAAGTGAACTGGATTCTGTGTGTGCGTGTGTGTGCGTGTGTGTGCGTGTGTGTGTGTGTGCGCGAGCTCTAACCTAAAGGCTGTGAGATACTCCACATCACCCACAGGAGGATCGACACCACCTGTCCACGCGATGTTTACATTAAACCCCACACCTGGACCCACTCCCACCTGCAGACAGAGAGATGAACATGAATCACTTTAAATGAGCAATAGTAGTTTTTTCTCTTACTGGTGCTATTTGATCAGGTCTCGCTCTCTTTCTCTCCATCTGCTTCTCTGTCTTCATTTGTCTCTCTGTCCACATCTGTATAAAACTCCACCTGTCTCCCTAAACATCATGTCTCGGTCTCTCACTACATCCTGCTCTCTGCATCTGTCACGTTCCTCGCATCTGTCTCACTCTCCTATATGTCTCATAGTTCACCCATGTCTACATCTGTCCCACTCTCCATGTCCCACTCTCCACATCTGTCTCATTCCATGTCCCACTCTCCACATCTGTCTCATTCCTTGTCTCACTCTCCACATCCATCTCATTCCTTGTCTCACTATCCACATCTCTCATTCTACCTTTGTCCCAATCTCCACATCTGTCTCATTCTAGAGATGTTCCGATACCATTTTTTCCCACCCGATACCGATTCCGATACTTTGGCTCAGGGTATCGGCCGATACCAAGTACTGATCTGGGTGTGTATCTGTATCTGTAGATACTACTAGCCCTGTGTAACGGGTTCGACCCTAAGTGCACGGGCGACACCAT
>JAQMYK010000023.1:33049960-33085427 GCA_030014345.1 Clarias buthupogon
AGCTCGGCCAATCAGCTCTCTCTAGACCTCCGGCTGCGAGAGGTTACAGCATCACCCGGGAATCGAACTCGCGATCTACTGATGATGGGGCGAGCACTTTACCACTGATGATGATCAGTGTGGAGGTGTTGATGTACCTTCAGTTCTGCGGCTGCTACTTTAAAGGCGAGCTCGATGACGCAGCCCACGGCCATACGGACGGCTCCCGAGGAGTGCATCTCGTTCCACACGGTATCGCTGTCCACCTGAACACACACACACACAACAAATCAGTGTGTAACTTTATTATTATTATTATTATTACGGTTTTTATAATTATGTAAGAACTGGTCCTCACCCCAATCCCTCCACACGGCAGCACGGCGTACATCTTCTGACTGATTGGACCTACGAAGAGGAAAAGCATTAAAGAATGAAAAGAATTACACTTCATAGGACACTGATGTCCTGATTTCTGTCCTGATTCATATTATTATTATTATTATTATTATTATTATTATAGTGTCAGTAGGGATAAAGGTCAATACCCATCGTAAAAACATGCATTATGAGCAGAAATGATGGCAGCCAACATCTCCTGCAGAACCCACGCCTGCTACACACACACACACACACACACACACACTTTCTCTCTCGACTGGTGACTCAGAGGCGGAGGTGGAAGAAAAGTCTCAAGCCTAAAAATACTGCCGTGTCTGTCAGAGGAGGCAGACCGGAAGTAAGCGTGGGACGGAGGCGGGAGTTTCATTACGACGGGTGGAGAAGCTTTTTCCACTTATCCAAGCGTCTCACTAGCGCTCGGACACCAATAAGCCTTCTCAGCCATGATCAGCCTGTCTGATTCACATATGAAACGCTGGCCTCCCAGGAACGTCCAAGAACTGTATAGGGGATGTGGCAATAACTGCAGCGGGCTCCAAGCCACCTCGGCCGGGATCGTCACTCATGGACGTACGTCCTTCTCTAAAACACCGTTCGAATGCGTTCCTAAGTCTCATTTCATCACAAGTCCCGGTTTCACTTGAACAGCCCTTGTATACATTTTGACCTACATATTTGTTTGTCCATTAAGCAGAACTTTAAATAGCGTATAATACATACAGTTAGTTTATTTATGTATTATTACTAAAAAGTATCTACAGTACACTATATTGCCAAAAGTATTCGCTCCCCTGCTTTCACATGCATATGAACTTGAGTAACATCGAATTCTTAACCTAGAGGGTTTAATATGATGTTGGCGCCGTCCCCTTTGCAGCTATAACAGCTTCAACTCTTCTGTGAAGGCTTTCCACAAGGTTTAGGAGAGTGTTTATGGGTATTTTTGAACATTATTCTTCCAGGAGCGCATTTGTGAGGTCGGACACTGATGTTGGACGAGAAGGCCTGTCTCACCGTCTCCGCTCTAATTCATCTTAAAGATGTTCTCTCGGGTTGAGGTCAGGACTCTGTGCAGGCCAGTCAAGTTCTTCCACACCAAACTCGCTCATCCATGTCTTTATGGACCTTGGTTTGTCCACTGCTGCGCAGTCCTTAGATGTCCAGACCTTAACCCGATAGGACACCTCTGGAATGAATTAATCAGAATAGTTGAAGTTGTTCTAGCTAAAAAGCAACATCATATGGATTAAGAATTGGATGTTACTCAAGTTCATATGCATGTGAAGGCAGGCGAGCGAATACTTTTAGCAATATAGTGCATATTACACTATATGTATGGTTTATTTATTTATACGCTGCGCCATAACATCCATATTTTTAATTATGGATAAATTAATCTATGGTTTTAATCAGCGCAACACTAACAGATTCAAATAGAATTTAGATTTTTTTTTTTTTTAAACAAAGAAATTTGATTCTATTGTTTTGTTATGATTTGGATTATTACATTTATACTGGAGGATGTTTAATATATTTGTACTGAAAGTGATGTTGGTTTGCAAGATGCGGTTACCCCAGGTTGAAAAAGAATATTCATAAATAATACAGTGGTGCAAAAAAGTATTTAGTCAACCACCAATTGTGCAAGTTCTCCCACTTAAAAAGACGAGAGAGGCCTGTAATGTTCATCATAGGTATACTTCAATTAAAAATATCCAAAAAATCACATTGTAGGATTTTTAATGAATTGATTGGTAAATTCCTCTGTAAAATAAGTATTTGGTCACCTACAAACAAGCAGGATTTCTGGCTCTCACAGACCTGTAACGTCTTCTTTAAGAGGCTCCTCTGTCCTCCACTCGTTACCTGTACAGTATTAATGGCATCTGTGTGAACTCGTTATCAGTATAAAAGACACAATTGGTGGCTGACTAAATACTTTTTTGTCCCACTGTAAATACAACACTTTCAATCGTGGTAGTTTTTAAAGAGAGAAATATGTGGTAAGTGTGGAAATGTGTTCAGTACAGACACTTCAAAAAATGACAAAACAGCATCGTACCATCTGTAATAACAAACTAAATTACAATCTAATTATATAATGTATATATTGGGGTGTGTGTGTGTTTGAGAGAGAGAGAGACAAACAGACAGAATCAGTGAGACAGTAAGGGAGAGAATCAGAGAGGGAGAGATGGAAAGTACGAGGAATAGAGAGTGAGAGAGAGGAAGAGAAAGAGATGGAGAGAGAAGAAGAGAGAAAGAGGGGAGAGAAATTTGCAATGGAATTGGACAGAAAGAGTATGGGTGTATGTGTGTGTGTGTGTGAGAGAGAGAGATTGCAAGAGAATGGAATTGAATAGAGAAGAGGTTGAGAGAAAGAGGGATGGGAGAGAGGTGTGAGAGACAAGCAAAGAGAAAGAACTAGAGAAATGGAGGGAGAAAGATAGACAGAGCAAAATAAATGGAACAAGACTGAGAGATGACGGCATGCAGAGAGAGAGAGAGAGAGAGAGAGAGAGTGTGTGTGTTTATAACAGGAAGTGAGGTCATCAATCCGCACCTAAGAGCTTCTTGCTGTCGAGTTTCTGGCGGTTGAGAGGGCTGGTGCCGTACAGCAGGGTGTGATATTCCGAGTGCACCGTCTGGATCTCATCCAGAGTCGCCTTCCTGCCCCGGATCCTCTACACGCACACGGAAGAAAAAGAAAAGAAAAAAACTAAATGAGTGAAAGAGAGAAAGTGTGTATAAACGCGGTTTCTCTACAGTTCAGTATTTACTGTTTAGTATTTGTTGGTGAACAGCTCTGATGATGAGAAATACACAGTGCACTGATTCCACTTTTAACACACTGACTGGTTTTTATGTCAAATTTCGGACAATTTCCGAAAACATTCAGGCTGTAGTTGCTGAAGCACGCCAGCAGGCGGCTCTCTCACCTCACAGCGGCCCAGCAGTCCTGTCTCCTGCAGCCTGGACCACACGCTCTGGATACGTCCGGCGTGCTCCGGGTGGATGTGTGTGTTCCCGCACATGCACTGGTGCTTCAGCATGAGTGTGTCGTACACCAGACCTGAGCAAGACACGAAACAGAGGAGAGGACAGGAGGAAAGAACGAGAGAGGAAGAGATGAGAGGAGAAGAGAGGAGAGGAGCAGGGGATGGGTGGTGAGGATAGAAGAGGAGAGGAGAGAGAAAAGAAAGAAAGGAGGACAGAAGGCAAAGTGAAGATAGAAGAAGGAGGACAGGATGAGCGGAGACGAGAGGAGATGAGAATTGAGGAAAGGAAAGAAGAGGACAAGAAAAGAAGAGAGGATAGAGGAGGAAAGGAGAGAAGAGGATAATGTTCCGGTTACCATGGTAACGTGGATTGCTTTCCTCTAACAGCACAACACGGTGTGATTTCTTGCTCTTACTCTGTCTTCTCAGTACCTGTAGTGAAGAGGTGCTTGATGGGTAATTCTGCCATTGGAGTGGCTTTAAGGCAGGAGGTGATGGGGGACGACTGCGCTCTTCCCAGGGGCCTGTGCGGCATTCCCGTGATGGACAGAGACGCCTGGAACACGTTCAGCTGCTGCAGGTGCTGCTGCTCCGAGAACTGCAGACAGAGAAGCATGCCTCTTCTGTTACAGTTCAAATTAAAGTGTGTGTGTGTGTGTGTGTGTTACACAGTGGTGTATAAATGCCCGAATGTGTGACGATGTGAGGTTACACTTTAGCCTTGATGTCTTTTAAACTTAGGAGCACTTTAAAGGAGCACATTTTCAGGAACCATTATGTTCTGCTCTGGAACCTGTGCAGGAACTCTGAACCCTTGCTGATGTTTCAGGAACCACTGAACAAATTTGAACCCTTCCATTAACTCTGTAATGTTTTCTTGAATTCAGAAACATTTTTAGGAAACCCAGAAGTGATTTTATCAACTCAGGAAGCTTTTAAGGGTCCAAGATTCTTTTTACAAGCTTAATCCCCCCCCGTGGAACCTTTAGCATGCCAGTTACAGCTCTTCATCCTTTACAGAGTGAGAGGTACTGAATCAAACAGAGGGAAATGTATGTGTGTGTGTGTGTGTGTGTGTGTGTGTGTGTGTGTGTGTGTGTGTATTTAGCTGTGCACAGACTAAACAGATCAGCAAGCGAGAAAGTCAGGGAACTTCAGGAACCACTGCAGTGCCAACAGAACCGTCTCCAACTGCCAAAAAGCTACTTACACGTTCTACTGCTGTAAACAGTGGTTCTGCCTGCTTTTCATCATCCTGAGTGTGAGTGTGCGTGTGTGTGTGTGTGTGTGTGTGAGTGTGTGTGTGTGTGCACGTGTGGCAAGACAGGAGTCATGATTTGAATCGAAGATAGTAGCCAAGGTTTTACAAAATTTCCCATGGTCTCAAGAACTTTTTTTAGGAACCTTTCCACAAACACTTGCCCCAGGACCCCAGGGCTTTAGGAACCTTTTCAGGAACTTTTTTTTTTTAACCAACCAAGATTTCTTTTTTTTTCACTGAGCAACCATTTCCGGGGCTTAGGAACCTTATGACAGAAACTCAAGAACAAGAAATTACATAAAGTCAAGAAGTGAAATGAACTCAGAAGATAACAAAGAACCTTTTCAGGAACACATCGATTTTGTTCTTAAAATATAAAGGATTTTTCACAAAAAATAGGCTTTTCCCTATACACTAAAGAATTCCTTGTTAAAGCACACTATTGCTACATTTACCGTGATTATTAAAGGTTCTTAAGAAGAGGCGTGGCCTATTTATCTCTCGTCCAGGTTGAGACCTACGGTAGGTGTGGCCTATTTACCTATTTATCTGAACACAATCAAGAATTTTGAAGAATCTTTTCAAGAACTTTGAAAAAGGCATGTAGGTAAAAAAAAAAAAACAAATCCAGGAACTCAAACCCTTTCAGGAAGATATATTCATTTCAGGAACTCTTTGAAGAACATTTTTCTTCTTTAGGAAAAAAAACTAAAGATTTAAAGATGCCAAAGAGACCTTTAAGGGATCTCAGGAATGTTTCAGCAACTGAAGAAACTTTTCAAGAACTTTAAAACATTGTTTCAAGAAGAAATCCAGAAACATTTTCAAAGAATTGTTGCACTGCTTCTTCAGGGTGATGAGCTTCAGTTTCTCAAAAAGTTCCTGATGTTCAGTGGAAACACAATGAATGAACTAAGGAAAAAAGAAAAAAAAACAATATGTCGTGTTTTCCACGTAGGAGACAGGACACATGGCTTGGCTCGCTGAGGAGAGGAAAAAATTTTAACACATCTCTCTCTCTCTCTTTCTCCTACATCACCATATTCTAAGGGTGTGTAGGATCACATTTGAATTCCAAACACTTTCAGAGACAAGTGGAGAAGAAGCAGACACAAACTCATACAACAGTGTGTGTGAGAGTGTGAGAGAGAAAGGCAGGAGCCCAGGTAAGGGGAAATGTTCTCACTGTTCTTACAGTATGTTTGTGGTATTTTAGCCTCATTTTCATTAATTCAAGAACCTTCTGATGAAACCAGAAGTCATTCCCCCCCCCCCCCCCCCACATGAACCGTTTCTGAGACCATTTTTTTTCTTTAAAACAAACCAAGCAGAATTTTTGCAAAAACTTCCTGATCTCTTAAACTATTTGAAGAGATTTAAAAGCTTTCCACAAACTCAAGAAACTTTATTCCTGGTGCTGAGGAACCTTTTCCAGAGTCCAGAAACAGTTTTAAGGAACTAGAAGAATCCAGAATCGCAGGAAACTCAGGAACTCTTTTAGGGAAGGTAGAACCTTTTAACAAGATCAAGAACAAAAGGACATTTTTGTGAACTTGGGAATATTTTTTTTCA
Organism: Clarias buthupogon; assembly: GCA_030014345.1. Taxonomy (NCBI): domain Eukaryota; kingdom Metazoa; phylum Chordata; class Actinopteri; order Siluriformes; family Clariidae; genus Clarias; species Clarias buthupogon. The sequence continues at coordinate 33,056,174 of JAQMYK010000023.1, forward strand.
TCACAAACTCGAAAACCTTTTCTTGAGCTAAGGTTCAAAATTTTCATCTTTTTACAACTCAAGAACCATGAGTTTGGGGAAAAAATTTTTTCCACAGAAACTCAGAAACCCAACAACTGAAGAAGCTCAGGAACCATTTCAGAATAAAAAGAGAACCCTTTCACAAGCTCAGGAATGTTTTTTTTAGGGACTGAAGAACCTTTTCATGATCTCAGAAATTTTTCATAAATCTGAAATATTGTTTTTAGAAACTCAATACCTTTTTTTTTTTCTTTTTTTACAAGAACTGAAGAACATTTCATTTCTTGAACCTTTTTTACAAAAATGAAGAAACTTTTCATGAACTTGGGAACCTTTTGGAACTGTGGAACTGTTATTAACGTTTCCATAACTCTGAAACATTTTCTTAAATTGCTTTATTTTCTATTTATAAACTTTTTTCCCCCTGAAACTAAAAGACCCTTTTCAGGAACTTCCTTTTTAAGGAACTGAGGAAATTTGGGTATCATTTCTTTCTTTTTTCAGGAAACATCAGGAAATGAAGACCGTGGGAACCTTTTCACGAAACGAAGAACCTTCACAAGCTCTGGGACTGTTTTTGACTTTTCTGCAACTCTGAAACAGTCTTATAGAAAATAAAAACATTTAGGAACCATGAGTTTAAGCAAAACTTTTTTTTTCAGGAATTGAAGAAATCCAGGAGCTCAGGAAGCTTTTTTTCAGAAATGAGAAGCTTTTTTATGAGTTTAGGAAACCAGAAACCTTTTTAGGAACCAAGGACTCAGGAACATTTTGTTGCAATGCTAGCTAGCTCATGTAATGGTGAGCTAATGCTAATCAGCATCAGGAGGTTCACGGCTAGTGAGCAAGAAGCAGAGGAAAAATAAACAAACCAATGTATCATATTTTTAAGTTATGAGACATGTTACATGGGTCGAAATATGAAACACACACACACACTGTCTCCTTTGCTTCTTTGTTATTTAGAAAAAAAAAAATGGTTCAGCTCTCTCGCTCTCCCTCTGTGTATATCTCCCGCCCCTTCCTCTCCATCTAAGAGGGTGTGTGTAGGATCACATTTGTATTCCAGGCACTTGGAGAGACAAGTGGAGAAGCAGCACACACACATACACACACACTTTGCATCCATGTGTGCGTGCACAATAGTCTAATATCTGTGCTTGACCACAGAGGCGTTTTAGAGGAAGCTGTCTCAATGAGATGACTAAACTCACAATGATAAACAACGCCGCCTCCAAAAGCTTTGTAATATGCCTAACACACACACACACGCGCACACACACACAGCTGGTGGGTTGTGATTGGGTGTGAAGTGCAGGGCAGACGAGGCGGGGGCGAGAGCAGGCGATGATTCACCCTGGAGAGATGAGTCAGAGATGGACGCTTCCATTCATAGGGCAGGGTGTGTGTGTGTGTGTGTGCGTGTGTGTGTGTGTGTGTGTGTGTGTGTGTGTCCTGCAGCAGCAGGAGGATGCAGGATGAATTCTAATGCTTTACTGGACTTTTTTCCTTCAATGATCTCAGGGAGAAGGAGGAGTCTAGCTCTCTCATTCATTCTTCATTCAAGTGCATGTGTGTGTGTGCGTGTGTGTGAGTGTGTGTGTGTGAAGACGACCAATCAAGCGTCACACCCCACTGCAGAGCGACTTCTTCTAGCTTATGTTATGTAAATGAATGCGCAGCGGCACACGAGAGCCCGGTTCACTGCGCCAGCGCCGCCATCACCACGCCGTACGGTCACATGACCACACGAGTCCCCCTACAGAGAGGACAGGAGTGCAAGCTACCTAGTGACATCATCACTTTAGCACTAAAACAGAAATATGTGCTCCACCGACCTGATATAAACTCACATCTGTTTATAAAGATCTTCACACTTACCCCTGACCCATCAAGCCCGGGGCAAATCAGCATGTGACACTGGACACGTGTCTCACTTCGCTTGCTGAAATGGACACTGTTTAACAAAATAAAAACAATTTGCAAAGACTGTATCCGTCACTCACGGTGAAGGAGGCGTGGTCTGTTTATATTCCTAGTGAAGGAGGTGGCGGTCTGTGTGTCTCGTTTTACTAAAGGAAGTGGAGGGGCGTGGCCTCCTGGTGAAGGAGTAGTTTCTGACTGTCAATCCCAGTGAAGGAGGTGTGGCCAATGCGCGTCAGTCCCAGCGAAGAAGGTGTGGCCTGTGTGTCTCTGTCCAAGTGAAGGAGGTGTGGCCTACATGTGTCGGTCCCAGTGAAGGAGGTGTGGCCTACATGTGTCAGTTCCAGTGAAGGAGGTGTGGCCTACATGTGTCAGTTCCAGTGAAGGAGGTGTGGCCTACATGTCTCAGTCCCAGTGAAGGAGGTGTGGCCTACATGTCTCAGTCCCAGTGAAGGAGGTGTGGCCTATGTGTGTCAGTCCCAGTGAAGGAGGTGTGGCCTACGTGTGTCAGTCCCATTGAAGGAGGTGTGGCCTACGTGTGTCAGTCCCATTGAAGGAGGTGTGGCCTACATGTGTCAGTCCCAGTGAAGGAGGTGTGGCCTACGTGTGTCAGTCACAGTGAAGGAGGTTCTTCTCTTGTCCATGATTAAGGGCGAACTGCTTGCTCACACACGGTTGCTGTGAACACGTGTCGCACTCGGGCTGCAGCATTGTGTGGGACAGAGGACAGATATCAGCGTGGCCCTGTGACGTGCGTCAGCACGGACCCTGATTTCATCAGCGCCAGTTGCGCAATGTGTTAAAGTGCAAAAGGCTAAAGGACATTAAACAAAGGAACTGAACCAGAGTGCGAGAGGAAAAGCAGAGCCAAATACAGTGGACGGGAGAAATGAAATAACAAAGAGCAGCTACACTCATGGGAAAAGCGCTCGAAGACTGAGGATGTGCTAGGAACAAAAAAAACAAAACAAACACTTTCAGTGCTTCAGAGTTAGCCGTAACACTGCACCAGGCGCTCGAGCTCCGGCTGTCTGGGACGTTTCTGTATTATTAATATCGGGTTGCTTTTCTAAATCACAGAACCTGCTTATATCTTTTCCTAGTCACCAAAAACATACAGGAAAAAACTAGTATTAAATACGTACTTGCTTTCAAGTGGCTTGGGTTTTTATTTTATTTTATTTATATTATTGCCTAAATTATTTTTTATATCATCCCTTAACATTTAATTACCAGAGGAAAAAAAACCCCGGTCCTCACCTGCCTGTAGGGGTCACCCTCTTCATCGCACTCCTTCAGCTCGATGGCTTCATCCTCGTCTTCCTCTTCTTCAAGGTCGCTCTCCGTGCTCTCGCCTTTCAGCTGGACCACCCGCTCAGAAGGCGGCGTGGTTTCGCCGGAACTTTCTTTGCTTAGCCCCTCCCTCACACGCTCAGGCCCCTCCCCCCACTCCTCCGTCATCTCAGTCGTCTCGGTAAGCTCCTCCTCTGTCTCTTCTGGGTGGGTGGGGGGTTGGCGTGGGAGCTCCGCCCCTTTGGACAGGATCTGACAGAGGTAGAGATGTAAAATTTACATTTAGATGATTTGCTCGTACAGTTTATTAACTTTAGTAGTAATTAACACTTGTATTCATTGACAGTGCTGCCAAACGTAAACAATCAACAAATTTAGACAAATTATATTAATAATCCAAAACTCATAATGGTGGGTCGCCAATATTTATGCCCACTGATCCAAGGATATATTGATTTATTTTAGTTATTGCATTAACTCAGTGTTACCTTGTTGAGCTGGTAGTGTTTCTGTTTTTCCAGGAAGTGTTGGTGCTGCTGCTGGATGACGAGGTGCTGCAGCGCCTGTGGGGTCTGCGGTAACGGCGCCGACTGCGTGCGCGCCAGAGGACGGTGCCGAGGCAGTTTACTGACCGTTCGCATGCTGTTAGACACGCGCTCGCCCGTAACCAACGGCGACTGGCCATACATGGGCACTGAGAGGAGTCAGGGAGGATTAACACAGCTGCTCAGTCACTCTGTTTCCTGTACATATGTGTGTAACAGTGTGTAAGAGTGTGTGTATGTGTTACCTGCGAGCAGTGCACTCTGTTGCCGAGCCTGCTCCAACAAGAGGACATGCTGCAGTAGGGAGTTGTGGCTGCTGTGGCTGTTGGGGGCCGATTGAGGCTCTGAGTCCAGACACACGGACACAGACGAGCTGCTCCCGAACTTCCCCAACACTGTCCCCTGACGCACTCCCTGTACCTGCCGCTCCGCCTCCGGCTGCCCCCCGAGCTTCTGCGGAGCCTGATGAGAGGGATGGACGTTACTGCATACGTTCGTGTCCAGGGTAAGTCGGTGAAGGATGTCTGGTTCTTCACGACTCACCGTGATGTGTGCGTTAGCCGGCAGACCCAGAGAGATGTTGGGCAGCGACGGAGATGTGTACAGGCTCAGCGGGCTCACCGCGCCGTCTGCGTTCAGAGACTGGTGCAGAGAACGCAGCTGCTACAAACACACACACACAGACAGACTAAAGTAAGATTTTTTTTTTTTAAGGTTGTGGATTATTTAATCTCAGTAAATCATCACGTAGAACTCAACAGGTGACATGAAAATCGTCTCACAAAAGCCCAGAAATTTAAATCCAGGAATATAAAAAGGAAATTACTCCCAAGAATTTAAGTCCAGGAGTTTAAGATTAAAACTTTTACCTGAATATTTATGTCCATAAATTACATCTACAGTCCACGTACTAAAAACAGGACCTGTAATCTTGAAACTACTGTTAAATCTGGGTACTTAAATACAGAGATTTAAACTCAGGAGCTAATATCCATGGGCTGAAGCCCTGGAACTAAAACCAAACTATAATCCACAAAGTTAAGCCCAGGTTCTAAAGTCTAGGAACAAACTTAATTTCAGAAATGTAATCTTATGAACTCCAGGAAATAAAATCCAAGATCCAAACCCCAGGAACTAAGATTTGTATAGTTACATACAGACATTTAAGCCCAGAAACAAAAGTCCAGGAACTAAAACCTCAGCTTAAGCCAGAAATAAAGTATAGCTACTTAAATTCAGAAAACTTAACGTAGAAACTAAGGTCCAGGAACTAAATCCAGGTCCTAAACATTAGGTACATTAGTACAGATATATAATAAACAAATATAAGCACAGATACTAAGGACCAGGAGCACTACCTCTGGAACTAAACTATGGGAACTTATCCAGGAATTTAAGCCCAGGAACTAAAGTCCAGGAACTTAAACACAAGTTAGGCTCAGGAAGTGAAGTCCTGGAACTAAATCCAGGAACTAAGCTCTAGGAACTTCCAGACATTTAAGCACAGATTACTAGGAATGTAAGTCTGGATATTTAAGCCCAAAGACTACAGTACAGGAACTAAAATTTAGGACCTGTACTCCAAAAAGTAAAATCTGGGTGCTTAATTACAGAAATTTAAGCCAAGAAGCCCTAGAACTAGAACTAACTTTAATCAGAAAGTTACACCCAGGATAAAGTTAAGTTAACCCAACTCTAGAAATTTAAATTCAGAAATGTAATCCTATGAACTACAGTCCAGGGAAAAAAGTCCAGTATCTGAACGTTAGGAACAAAATATAGGTAGTTAAAAACAGAAATGTATGTTCATGAACAACAACAAAAAAAGTCCAGGAACTTAAAGTTAAGCTTAGGAACTAAGGTCCAGGAACTAAAATCTAGGAACTGAAACCCAGATACTTTAAAAACAGAAATGTAAGCACAGATAATAGGGTCCATGAGCTGTAGCCCTGGAACTAAACTCTGGGAACTTAAATTCAGAAATTTAAGCCCCAGAACTACAGTCCAGGAACTGAAGTCCAGGATCTGAACAATCGGAACTAAAGTCCAGGAACGTAAACCTACGAACTTAAAAACATTTTAGCCATTTAGTTTTTAGTTTAAAACATAAACTCAGGAATAAAAGCACAAGATCAGAGAATGTAAGTGGAAGTACTTCAGTCCAGGAACTAACCTCAGGAACGCAAACCTAGGCCAATAAAATAACAGTAATAGTAATAAAGACAGAGGAAGTAATATTTTCCCCTGCAGTGACGCAGGACTAAGCACTGAGGACGAAAGCCCAATCACACTTGACCGGGAACGCAGAAGCCATGCTCCGAGCTCTGATTTATTCTGAATTTAGATTGATGACGAGCCTGAAGACATGACGGGAGAGTGTGAATGAAAAGGCTAATTCATTCCCAGCGATCTTATTTTTTCACCCCGCCATTCAGCATCGTGCTCTTATTCATTATCACTGCTTTTTATTTTTTTAAAGCACACGTCTCTTTTTCTGTCTGTGTGAATCAGCCTGAAGACGCGGAGCGCGATCCGCTCGGTCCGCTCGGCTCTGACGTCACTCCGGCTCTGACTCAACAAACATCCCACTGTGATAAAAAAAAAGAACGTCCAATTAGAAATAGAAAGAAAAGAAAAGTTCAGGGCCTGTTTGCGGCGCAGATGACGTCAACGCTCTCTCTCTCTCTCTGCTCGCCGCACGGCCCGAATGTAACAGCGGCGGTGGCGCAGTAACCCTCTCAGTCTACGCCGGCTATTTTGGGCCAGAATAGTGAACGCACACATACGTATTCACGTAGGCACCAAAGCCCATAAACGAGCCTCTGGTTATGTCATGGGCCGCTCAGAGAAAGACGGAAATGGCAGCAATCGAGCGAACCAAGGGGCAGATAATTGCCGGCTGACAGGTCTGATGTGTGCTGTATTTATTGCTCCACTTACGCTAGGCTTTCACTGGCTGCTTACCCTGTTTACCCCGCCTTCCTCCCCGTTCCTCACAAAGCCATAAAGTGGATTGATTAGGCGCAGGAATATAAATACGCTCTGTGCGGAAATACAGAGGCAGGAAATAAACCCAAACAATTACTCAATCCCATGACAACAATGACGTAAAAGCACACACGCAGAACCAAAGTAGCAAAACAAGCGCTCTTAACAACGCCGTTATTAGTGTTACTATATCTGTGTGTCTCGGGCAAAATGTTCTGCGAGCCATTTCACAAACACACGCAAAATCTTAAAAACCTAATCATGCTGAGAGAAACTGAAGGTCTGAATGGTTCAGAAATAACATGCTGATAAACTATTAAACAAAACCACAAACCAAATCTGTTGTTTTTTTGTTTTTTTTAACAACTGTGCTTTATTTTCCCCGCAGTTTTGGGTCTAATGTTTTGTTCAAAAGAGAGTAATTTGTAATTACACCCTAATAGATCAGGAAGGACTCAAATCCAGGAGAAACGAGGAACTAGGAAACGGAAACGCTTATAAATGCACGTGACACGAGCCGTTCGATTAGAGTGCACATAATAGAAAAGAAAAACCCGATGAGATAACACAGTACAGGTGCACGCACTAGGGTAGTGAAAGAATCAGAACGTTTCCATTGAAACCGTGATAAGAACAAGGGTTAAAAGGTAAAGTAAGACGTGCTTCCTCTGGAACTTTATCCTTTTAAACTAAGGAAAAACATTGATTAAACGTGAACTGGTGTGTAAGGCGTCTAAGCGCAGCTCACCTCGGCGTGGATGTTTGGGACAGAGCCGCTGGAGCCGTTCTCGGCGATGGCGCTGTTGGAACTGTTGGGGGAGCTGGGGCCTGAGCCAGGGGCGCTGCTGCACATGGACGAGACTGTCCACATGCGCACACACACACACACACACACACACACACACACCGAATAGTTAATAGTTGTATAATGAGTAGACTCACTGTTAATAATTAAATAATAGTGACTTGATTGACTTGAAGAAGGGAGGACTGATCACATGAGACAGCTAAGAGTGTGTCTAATATGTATGTGCGTGCGTGTGTGTGTGTGTGTGTGTGTGTGTACCCGAGATCTCGATGGCTCTCCTCCTGAAGGTGCTGATGACGGTGCCGTCTCTACGGCGGAGGAGAGGACTGCTCCTCCTCTCAGCGACCTTCTGTTTTAACCGTGAACGGACCTTCAGATTGGGCTCCGAGGCTGAGAAGGGAAAGGGGAAGTGGGGAGGGTCGGGACAGAGACACAGAGGGAGAGAAAGAGACAGATGGAGGGGAAAATAAGAAATAAATTGACAAAATTAAGATGGAGAAAGACAAGAACCAGGAAGAGAGAGACAGACAGAGAGAGAAAGAGAGTCACAGAAAGACAAAATAAGAGAAATAAGAGAGAAAAGAGATACAGACCAGGGTAAGAGTGAGGGAAAAGAGAGATGGAGGGAGGAGAAATAAATGGACAGAAATGCCAGACCAGGGTAAGACAGAGAGGAAGAGAGGGAGCAAGTAAGTAAAGAAAGGATGAGAAGACAGATAAAGAGGAAAGAAGGCAGGAAAGAGAGAGAAAAAGACATGAATAATGAGATCGTTAAACGAAGCAACTGACAAATCAGGACAACGGACAGCTACCATTAGTGTAAACACACACAGACGATTTTAAACACTAGTGGGGACTGAATGTCCTCAGAAGAAAAGGAATATCTGACAGACTTGACCTTGTGGGGATTTTTAGGTTTTATTAAATGTGTGTGTGTGTGTGTGTGTGAGAGAGAGTGCTAGTTTGCTTTAGTCCTGTGGGGCGTCTACAGGTGTGAGTCAGTATGAGTCATCAGAGCAGCAGCAGACCCACACTCTTTCTCTCTCTCTCTCACACACACACGCACGCACACACACACACACACACACACACACACACACACACACACACGCACGCACGCACGCACGCACAGGTTGTGTTTTTCTCCCCTGAATAGCTATCAGCTATATTCAAACACACCCACACACTCGGAGTGAAGTTACCTCGTTAAAGACTCTTTTCTATTCGAATGTTTTAAAGACACACCGCGTCGTGCTGTTACAGGAAAATCATTCAACGACCTGGACGGTGCTAATTAGACACTGATACACACACTGAGACCTTAAGTAATGTGAGCACCATATCACACTCTCGCTCTCACACGCACACACACACTCTCTCGTTCGTTCGTTCGCTCGCACACACACACACACACACACACACACACGCACACGCACACGCACACGCACACGCTCTCTCGCGCACGCACACACACACACGCTCTCTCGCGCACGCACACACACACACGCTCTCTCGCACACTCGCATGCGCACACGCACGCTCACACGCACGCTCACACGCACGCTCACACGCACGCTCACACGCACGCTCACACGCACGCTCACACACGGAGTGGAAAAAAGCTTAACAAAAATGACCCAGGGTAAACAGCAGTCCAGAGTTTTCACGGCTGCTTTTGAGTTACACACTCGAGCGTCTGCGTCATTATCCATGCTGCACTTTCTTCACACTCCATCGCAACACGCTGAACCGCTCACCTGTCTTACGAAGCGGGAAGTCGTCTTTACCCTCGAAGGATCCCAGTAGAGGGGGCAGTTTGTAGGAAGGGGGCGTGCCCGGGGTGTTGCTCTGTGGGGGTGAGCTATCTATGGACGTATGGTGAGCACCCCTACACACACACACACACACACACACACTTAAATATCAGTATGATATTATAAATGAACTTTGAACAGGGCTACAGCGTGAGCCAGCCTGGAACTCGACACTCACCAGCACTTCTGTGGAAAGGAATGGTTGAGGCCGCCGGACACAGGTTCCTTTTTGCTCAGCAGGAACTCCTGGAGCTTGAGCTTGACCTCCGTGCTGGCGATGGCACCTGAAGAAAAACAAACAGACGATTGAACGAGGGAATTGCACAGCAATAGTTGTTGTTAATATTGGTCCTGCTGGTTGCCCCGTGCTAGTCTGTGAGAAGCAGCTGATGTCACGTTTCATGGACTAAAGATGAAAATTGACTACAACTAAATTAAGAAGAAAATCATGGAAAAAAAAAAAGATTAAAAAAAAAAACGGTTAATCAGACCCAGTCTGAGAATCAAACCTGAGTCGATTTTGAGGCCCGAAATAAATTTAGAACTGTAGACAAACAAACAAATAAAAAAACAAGAGAAAACTGGAATAGTGATCATGTAACGATTACTATTCCAGTTCTAGAGTTCTAGACAAAAATGTGCTGAAATTTGTCCCCGTGGTGGCAATAAAGAGCACACCCAAAAAATGGCTGAGACGAGAATGTTTTTTTTTTACCTATGATAAATTAGTGCTTGGACCCCTAACACTCAAACTTCTCCAACTGAAAACCTGAGAAACAGCACTTGTACTTTCTTATAAATACACATTAAAACACTGATCTATAGTGAAAACAATAAAGGGGTGGAGATATTGTCTCAAAACGAGCAAGCCAAGATCACATGCAAAGAAGAAATGATAAATAAAATAATAGTCTAACTAATTAAAATAAGCATACCAGCGGCTTCACACCTTTAATTTATACCTACAAACTAAAAAAAAATCTCTGATTGGATATCATCCTGTTTATTTTTTACTTTTCTCCTTCAGTTCTTTATTTTCTTTAATTTATATTAAGATCTCTTTTTTTAGATCTCTATTTTCCTTTTCAAGTTAATGTTGGTAGAAATTGTTGTTTTCATCTTTTCATTTTCAAAGGAAGAACTGTACCAAATGTTAATTGGAAACTTTAAAAGTTTTTTTTCCCCTTATGATGAATGATGGAAACTTAAGCAAACTTCTGTCAAACCAGTGATGGAAACTTAAGCCCTTTTGTAAGTCGCTCTGGGTAAATTTTCGTGCCAAATGCCGAAATGTAAATGTAGACTTTTCTTTTTCTTTGTGATTTTCCTAGGCATTTTAATCTAGTTTTTTAAACCTCCATTAAATCTTTTTTTTTTTTTTTTTTTTTTTTACTCATCCTTTCTCTTTGGTAACTTAAAAAAATTTATTTAGCTAAATATGCCATTTTTCTGAATTTCCATCTTTACAGAGAGTATTTTAAAACTGTTTTATTTTTTTATTTTTAATATAAACAATGAAATGATGGATGTGAATTAAAAAATGTAAGAAAAATAAATATAGTATAAATTAGAATGATCAGTTTGTCTCTGATGAAGAAGCCGAGGGCGATGGTGACGAGGAAAAACTCAGTGAGATGATGAGAAGAAGAAACCTTAAGAGGAACCAGACTCAACACCCATCCCTCTTTTTCTGTTACCCTGGTGAAGAGGAGGAACTGCTGCGGACTGACCGCCAAACCTTGAAATCATGGGAAAGGAGAAGATCCGTATTAATTAACATCCTGCTTGTTGCCCATGTCGACTCTGGAGAGTCAACCACCAAAAGCCGTTGGATCTACAGATGTGGAGGCATCGACCAGAGAACAATCGAGAAGTTTGAGAAGGAAGCCACTAAGATGGGCGAGGGCTTCTTCAAGTATACCTGCGTGCTAGACAACCTGAAGGCTGAGGGTGAGTATAGTATCACAATCAGAGGTGCCCTCCTGAAGTCTGAGACCAGCAGGCACCATTTTCTTCTCCTTTTAAGGTATATACACTCACTGGCCACTTCATGTGGTGCACCTTGCTAGTACGGGGTTGGACCACTTTTACCTTCAGAATGGCTTTCTTCATACCAAAGATTAAACACGGGGGCTGGAATCATTCCTCATTCCTTACACATCAGATCAGGCAGCGTTTTTCCAACCTTCTGGTTTCCTATTTTGGTGAGCCCATGTGACTTGTACCCTCAAACTCTTGTTCTTACCTGACAGGAGGGACACCCGGTGTGGTCTTCACATCTGCTTCAAGGTTTGATGTGTTGTGCATTCAGAGAAGCTCTTATGGTATACATCGCTTGTAGCGAGATGTTATTTGAGTTGCCTCTCTATCAGCTCGAACTAGTCTGGCCATTCTCGTCTGACTTCTGGTAACAACAAGACACTTTGACCCAGAGAACTGCCCTCACTCGATATTTTCTCTTTTGCACACCATTCTCTATAAACCTCAGCGATAGCTGTGTGTCAAAGTCCTAGCAGGTCAGCAGTTACGGAAACACTCAGACTAAACCATGCGATGGCACCTTTCTTTCCCATTCTGTTTAAACTTCAGCAGATCTACTGTACATGGCTGAATGCGACAAGTTGCTGTCATGTGATTGGTTGATTAGATATTTGCGTTAACGAGCAGCTGAACAGGTGTACCTAAGGGAGTGGCTGGTGAGCGTATATACAGTACAAAAACCCTTCTGTTCATCTCATAGGAAGACATTGTGGTTGGTGTGTACTGCCCCCCCCTGCCCCATTTAAAATTTAATTAGTAGGAAACCAGTAATAATAACCTGGTCATTGTGTGACAATCAGAGCGTGATACAGTGCGTCAGAGCGGCAAATTCAATTACTCTCGTACAGTAGGAGACACGGCCAGGACAAACACGTTCACACACGCAGATGATTCCTGCAGCCGTGTGACCGCCACTTCTGATGTAACCCGCATGTTGGCTCCAAACGACATGAGAGTGAGCGCATGTGTGTGTGTGTGTGTGTGTGTGTTTAGGGTTTATTTCAAGGAATTATCGCACACAGACATTCAACTCTTTACAAGTTCTCTGTATCAGAAGGGGACGGAGCCCGCGTCTGCTTTCGTTCAGATTTTGCACATGCTATTAGACAGTGATAAAATCTTCACGGCGCTCCATGGTGATCGACACGTGTCCCATAATAACTGGGGTGAAATGGTGAAAATGTTAGACATTTTTCCACGACAACCAGTGTTTCTGTCTAGACGTCTGGGCTGTGTCCTGTGCAGTCTTGTGAAAGTGTGTGCAAAGTGTGTGTGTGTGTGTGTGTGTGTGTGTGTGTGTGTGTGTGTTGCGTACTCTCTTTGCCCTTCTCTTTGTTCCGCAGCATGATGAGCTGCTGCTCGAGCCTCTGTTTCTCCAGTTCCTCGTGCCTCTGCTGCTCCAGCTTCCTCTTCTGCTCCAACTCCTGCTGACGCTTCGCCGCCAACAGCTCCTGCTGCTGCTGCTTACATACACACACATACGAACACACACACACACACACACACACACACACACACACACACACACACACACAGAGATAAATACATCTGGTGGGCAACAGTTACAAGGTGAAAGAGAGGACATGTCGATTCAGCCACACACACCCACACAGACATCAAATCAAAAACACACACTAATAATACACACTAAGTGCAACCCCTTATACACCCACTCATTCATTTTTTTTTCATTTTGTTCAGACACTTTTTATTTTTTTTAAACTGTAGCTTCTCGTTCATGCAACTACAAAATAATTCTTTTAAAATTAACCGTTTTAAATAACTGTGTTCACGCTGACGGTAATGTCAGTGTACAAACTATAACTTTATATTTTAGATAATGATGCAGGAGCGCTATAGCTTTATATGATAAGCATTTAAAAAAGATTGAAATAAATACATGTGCAATATTGCAAATAATAATGCGCTCTGCAATATCGGTTATTTTGATATGGCGTTATATTAAAGCTTTTTTTTTTTTTTTTTTTAATCCTAAAATAATTCAAATTATTTATTTATTAAATATTACAATAAAACTTACAAAAACAAATAAGCAAGCAAACAAATGTGTTTGTTTTTCTTTAATCGCCTTTTTTCCCTAGAAATTTTAATATGTTAATCTTTTTTTCCTTTTTTTTTTGTCATTTTTGTATTTTTCATCCATCCTTTCACCAATCAATCAATAAGTTAATTAATTAATTAATAAGTGGAAAAAAAGAAAGAAAAAAAGAAAAAGGTCACCCAAGTACCCAGAGTACTTAGAGTAAAGTACCTTTTATGAATATATTTTTTGACAAATACTGTAATAAATTCTACAATTTATAATTTAAAATATTTTTTATATTTTCTATATATATTTTTTTTCATTAAAATATTATTTGACAAATGATATCTGTATAATATAATATAATATAATATAATATAATATAATATAATATAATATATAAACTTAATAAAAAAACAAACAAGCAAACATAATTCAAATGCTACTTATGTTATTATTATAACTAATAAACACTTTGTATCTAACATATATAAATAAACAAAGCACATTAACTGTGAGAAGGTTTCACCCCATGACATCACTAACTGAGAAACAGAAAGACAGACCCCCTGGACGTTCCCCTCAAAGCCCACTTTGAGACCCACTGAGATTAACACCACACGACCGTACACAACGCTTCAGGAGTTCCTCGAGAGTTCTTCTCCTGCTCGGGTCTAGTTCTCTACCTTGAGGTGCTCCTGCAGCTGGACCTCATGCTGGCGTGTCAGCACCTCGTGCTGCTTCTGGAACTCGGCGAACAGGAGCTGCTTCTGGAGCTCCTGCTGCTGTTTGAGGAGGAGGAGCTCGTGCTGGAGCTGCTGCTCCCTCAGCGCCGGGTCCATCACGCTCAGAGCGCTCAGACGAGGATCTGTACGCAAGTCCACCGGACCGCTTCCTCCTCCTCCTCCTCCTCCACTGCTGCTTCCTCCTCCACCTCCTCCCTGTTCACCGGCTCCTCCGGCTACTGGACTCTGCATGCCCGAGGGCAGCGAGCTCTTCACCTCCACCACTGAGAGAGAGAAGAGGGCGGGGGGACAAGGGATGGAAATGATCACATTATACATCAAAAACGTAAAAAAGCTGTTAAGAAGAGTTTAACAAAACCTCGTGGAAGAAGTCTCCAGTTTCAGTTTTTCTCTTTTTGCTTCTGAGACAGAGAGAAAGACAGGCTTGTGAGGAATTTGACTGCATACCGCTGCTATAATTTAAGTAAGATACACAACACAGGAAGGATTCATCTCTAAAATGACTGATTGAAAATTCGCTGACTGATTCATTAATTGAAATCGTCATCATGGCTGAATTGATGCTTTTTTTATTTAAAAAATTATGTCTTTCTTCGTGACAGTTTGTCCACTATAACATTTTTGGAAATGTTTCTCTAGAAACTGAACAAATCCAACACATTTAAATCGTGCGAGAGATTCACTTCAATGTCTTTTTCATGTGATTCGACACACAGGCTGCGTCCCAAACCTCACAAAGGAACCGACAGCTGATAGGACACTATGTTCTTTCTCTCTCACACACAAACACACACTATTTGTGCACTATGTAGTGATTTGGAAGAAATCCCCTCAGCTATCCTTAACTTAAGCTTCCAAACGACGAGAGAAAAGAGAAAAGAGCTCCAAAGTGACGCATAAATCCTTCCTTCAGTCCTCAAACACACAGAACTCACCATCATCTCTGCTAAAGTTCAGGTTTGACATTTTTAGTCTTTTCCGTCCGTAAGATTTTTCTCAGGATGGCGGTGAAAAGGTCAGTGTGACTGGACGTGGCTGAATTATCTCAGTTAAATAATGAATCATGAATAATGAACAGGTTATAAAAGACGAGGTCATGAATATTAATGACAGGCTGCTTTGAATGAATGAATGAATATTCATAACTAGTAGGAGGTTTCAGCAGAAAAAAAAAAAAATCAAATAAAAGGCCTGACTATTGGAGTGAAATATCTCTTAGAGTAAAATTCTCAAACCGGCGTTAAAAACACGCTTAGTCTCTGACACGGTTACGCCGTTCCAACGCACTTCTGGAGCTCCTGTCTGCCTCGTGCTGTGTCTTCTTTGACTTTTTTCACCGTCAGCCCGTCCTCATGCCACTAGCTCGAGACAGGGAAGTTCGACTCGCTCTAAAGCGAGGCTGAGGAGAAATAACGAGGCAGAGGCTCGCGGAGGCACGGTTCAATCAAAACTACTGAGATGAATGCGCCGCAAACTTGATAACCTCCGAGAAAGCAATTTAGCAGTGAACACAGCATCAGGAGAGTCGCAGCGATTAGTTACATCGGGCGTGATTCCTGGTCAGAACAACAGAGAGAAAAAAAAAAGAGAAATACAGAAATCTCAGAGTGAGCGAGAGAGAGAGGGAGAGAGAGGTGGAGGAAATGGGCATCTTAGAAAACATAGCACCTTCAGCTTGTTCTCCGGCTTATGGAGTTATTTGTCAGGAATTTGATCGATGTCAAGCATGAGCCCTCTCTGGATGTCTTGGGATTTTAACTCACGCCCCTTTCTGTGACTGTATCAGAACATTGATTGCTGAACTGTTCGGTTTCTTGAGTCAAGATTGTAACAAATTTGTTTCGTTTATAACGGAAAAAATTGTTCAATTATGGGCGTCAAAGCTGAGTAGTGGTTCGAACTGCTGCCTTGCAGCTCCAAGGCTGAGGGTTCGATTCCCTCCTCGAGTCTGTTTAGTGGAGTTTGTATGTTCTCCCTGTGATTGATGGGTTTCCTCCGGGTACTCTGGTTTCCTCCAACAGCTCAAAGACATGCGGATTAGTTTCGAAATAGCCCGTAGTGTGTGTTTGTGCCCTGCAATGGATTGGCACCATGTCCAGGGTGTACTCAGCCTAACGCCCCGAGTCCCCTGAGATAGGCTCCAGGCTATATCCAACCCTGTCCAGGTCAAGAGTTATAGAGAATGAGTGAGTGAGATTGTTTCAAACAAAACCCCATTACAGAACCTACAGATTTCTGTCCTGCATTTCCTCACACCTTCATGCCTAGTCTTACAGCGAGACACCCACTTTTTTTTTTTTTTTTCTGTGCCATGTCGCATAAATGAGGCTACAACCATGTAAAAAACACAATTTCCATAATCGAATCCTAAAGAAATTAGGATGGTGTGAAACCTCGAGCAGCTAATGGGATATCGAGATTCTCATCTTGTCATTCTCAGGTGCGAGACGGAAAGCCAGGAGCGCTTTCGGAGGACGCGCTAACTCGTCTGTCATATTAGTTGGTCACTCAAGCGTTCAATCCTCCGCCTGCCTGGGGTTTACAAACACGGCAGTGTGGAGGAAGCGTTCAGATTGCTCGCAAATCAGATTAAATCCCCTCCGTCGTCAAGCCAGGAGCGCTAAATATAAACATGCTGCTGTCTATAGCCCAGGTGCTGCCTGACCGCATCGAGCTGCTGACGTCAGAGCATGCAGAGGAGTTTAGCACGGATTTCCCCCGGAGACCAACCCTGAGCTATTTAAAGGACGCAAGTCTATCAGACAATGTACGGGTCCAAAATTAGTAATCGATAAATCTGTAAATTCGTTACTAGATACAGAAATAAAACCGAATGATGGAACTTTCATACTAAAAGAATGAGAATTATTATTGTTATTTATTATAAGCTAGTAAGCTGTTATTATAAGATAATAAAAGTGACAAAAACAATGCAAAACATGGTTAAAATATTTTTTCTGTTATGTGCTTACATTTAGTTCTAAAGGGGGCCAATAATTATGTCTCATTTGGATTTGCTTTAAAATGCATGTTTTTGGTAAATGTTTTAATTTTCTGCAAACACATTTATTCCAAGGGTTAGATTATATCCTCTTATATTTTTAGCACTCAAATGTTTTTTATATTAAGGGTGCCAATAATTCTTGCGGCAATTAGATTTGTACTCTATGTTGCTGTCGAGAGAGAGAGGAAAAAGATTTTCTTTAAAAAAGGCTACTGTGAGCTATTACAAGCTCTGTACTTTTCATATTTGAGTACTTGTGTACTTTTACTCAAGTACACATGTAAATAGAGGACTTCTACTTTTACTTCAGGAATATTAACCCCTAGGGAATCTCTACTTTGACTCAAGTACAAGATTTGAGTACTTTGTCCACATCTGGGTCAAACATACCTTTCATTCGTCACTGCAGAGCCAGTAAGAGTTTTAAAAAACATCTGCTAGGCAAGCAGGAATTATAAAGTATGAAAAATAAATAATAAAATAGATTTCATATTTCTTACTTTATACTGCTTATGATGCGGCTTTGCATGAACTGGAAATGAGATGTAAAAGAAAAACAGAAAAACGCTCAGTGAAGGTAGTGTGTGCTCGCGCGCGTGTTGGATGGTTGGGAGGAAAATCCGAGAGAGGAAAATCCAGTTAGAGCCTCCTTCGCGTGTCGAAATGAAACGGCGGCATCACTGCGGCATCCTCCTACACAGTCAGCCACAGGAATCCCCTCATATCGCTGCGCTGATGAGAGTCATTCCCCCGAAACGGGATTCCCTCAAAGGCTTCCGTGTCCGCTTTATTGTCTTCTCCCTTCCTCCGAGCGGTCTTTACAACCCTATGAAAATAAACCGTTTAACTGGGGAAACTGGAGAACACTGAAAGCACAGGGCTTGCTTAGAAAAAGAGGAGCAGAAATCATGCAGAAATGAAAGGGAGAAAGCATATAGGAGTGATAGAGATGCATGGTGGGAGATTTTTTTTTTCCGTTTTGCAACCAAAAGAAGACAAAAATAGCAGAGGGAAGGCAGGAAGCAGTTCCTCATTACAGATGCATGAAATGGACCTCGAGAGATCTCTGGGAACAAAAATGGAGGAAGATGATGTGAACGAAGACGAAACATGGACAGATGTGTCTGAATAAACTAGCCAACTAGGGCAGAATTGATAAAACACAAGACACGACTAGAATCTGGATTAAGTCATGGGATTAGATCCGAATGCTAAGATTACTGTAATCACCCGCAAAGAGCGAGTGCTAAAAATAACCGTGCTGTCATTCCAGCCGTCCCCGACCCCCTCCGTCTCTCCCAGCCTGTCACTATTTGGCAAATCTCATTCTGAGCTCGTAATGCATCACCATGCTGCAGATTGCTGGTGTTTCCCCATCATAGATCCCCATGAACACAACATTTTAGGATAAAATGGGAGTGTTACAGCAGGAGAAAATGTGTGAATGAGCAATGTGGGCGGATGAATGGAGCAATAACAGGAAACACTGATTTATATTCTCAATTTATATTTATATTCTTTGTATCATGCTCATGATACAAAACGGGGCATTTCATCTTTGTACGAAAACTGCTTTCCGAGGTCAAGAAGCAAGAAATTTTCAGTTCAGTTCAAGACCTGCATGGTTAAAAATAAGACCAAAACAGGTATTAATGTGTGCCAGGGGTTCTAGATTAATTTCCATCAACTGGATAACAACCGAGTGTTGACAAACCCACCAAATTGAAATTATTGTTCTACACCTTGATCAGAAAATGAATAAAAGTACATATATTCTTTGTAGCTACAGTATGTCTCCCATACTAGTGCTGCTAAGGATTTGTCGAGTTTTGCAAAAAATGCTATTAACTTAACCTATCGCAAAAGTTTCTTTCCCTATCACAAAAGGTTTTAAAGATTGGTTCAATAATCTAACACAATTCATGTATAAAATTTTTTATTTACATGTTTGCACTGAAAGTGGTCAAATGTTGCCGTTCCTCTATAATTCTGCAGGTGGAGCACTCTAAACTATTTACAAAGCACAACTATTTGCCAAGTTTGTTTAGAATTGTAACAAAATCTGAAAAAAGACTAATATTGAATCAGGATATTTATCATATTTAAAATCAAGATACAAGATCGCAATACAAACTACAGTAAATCGGTACCTAGGTATTGTATCGAGCGTTGGTTGGTGATTCCTATACCTCGAAGGTGGCTCTATGGTTCACATGGAAGCGGATCCCTTATAGAAGGCCAGGACCCTTGACATCCTTCTATGCGACCAAATTAGCACCAACCCACACAGCTAGTAACCCCTTCTCACCAACCTGTGCAAGTTTGTCTCTTGGATGGTGGTACCAAAAACCATGAAACTCAATACAGGACTGGGGAATGATGGACAAAAACGTTCTAGTTATGTGGTGCCAAAGATTCTGGAAAATTATGACAAGGTAATCAACACAACTGGATAAACTCCAATGATTAATCATTAGTCAAGCCAAGTTTTGCCTGGGGAAACGTGGTCATTATGCTGTGAGAAAGATGGAGAGCGATGGCTAGAGAAGTTGAGAGCAACCACAAAGAGAGGGAGAGAGAGAGAGAGAGAGAGAGAGAGAGAGAGTGAAAAGGAAAAGAGTATGTTATAGGTTAGCTATAGAAGATAAAAATAGTACTGGAAGGAAGGCTGGTGAAGTAAAGAAAGCTACCTCATCATTACAGATAAACAGAGAGTCTGCGAGAGATTATTGAGTATAAACTAAGAAGGTGGCAGGTCCTGATGTGGGGGTTTGGGAGGTAGCAGAAATAAACAAGTCAACTTTATGTGGTCAACAAAAGAACTGATGCAACCAGAGCCAGGAGTAAGTCCTCATCAGATTAGATCTGATTGCCAAGATTACTATAATTACCCACAGCGAGTAAGCTCTAAAAATAGCTGCGATCTTGTCCAGTGTAACCTCTACTGACCCCCTCCATCTCTCCAAGCCTTTGCACCTACAATGATCTGGCAAATCATAAATCCGAGCCTATTGTGCAGCACTTCCAGATAACTGGGCAAAGTCCAAATCATGAAAAGTATGCTTTGTCAGGATTACGTGAATTCCGTCTTCTTCTAAAAACAAACACTATGGAGTGTGTTCGGGGATGTTTAGTACGGCCAATTGTGGCTCAAATGGTTAAGTCTCTGGTAACTGCTCAGAAGATCAGGAGTTCAAGTCGGGTCGAGCAGCAGCACTGCCAAGCCGTATGTGCGACAAAGTCTTTCTGAAATGTTCTGATTTGTTGCTAAAAGTCCTGGGACCTCCTCATGGTGCACACCTTTGAAATATGGACAAATTACCCATTTTAGGGGTAACACAGTGGTTTCTGGGACATGGTATATAGGGCAAAGACCTATGTTAAACCCTTAAACAGAGGGTTTCCTTTTAACCCTACCTTCAAACTGGCAACTTTGGCCTTGCTGTGTCCTTGGTGGGTTTCCTCCCCCAATTCAAAGACAATGCAGATTAGACTTTTTGGTGTTCCCAAATTGCTTGTAGTTCACGTGTGTGTGCCCCCTGCGATCTATTAGCACCCTGTCCAGAATGTACCCAGCCTCATCCCCGAAGTCACCTGGGAAAGGCTCCAGGCTTCCTGGGCAGTGGTGGCTCAGAGGGCTAAGGCACTGAGTTACCGACCGGAAGATCGGCGGTTCGATGCCCAGCTCCACCAGGTTGCCACTGTTGGGCCCTTGAGCAAGGCCCTTAACCCTATCTGCTCCAGGGGCGCTGTATCATGGCTGACCCTGCGCTCTGACCCCAGTTACGCTGGGATATGTGAAGAAGGAATTTCACTGTGCTGTAATGTATATGTGACGAAATAAAGGCTTAACTTAACTTAAACCCTGTAAGATGAGCGATACAAAAAATTAAGGAAAAAATAAATTATACTACTTGCACACCAATTAGCAGATTATGGAAATTATTGTACTTAAAAATAACAATTTGACAAGATAGCTTCTACAGGTTCCTCGAATTCCTGGACAGACCACGAAACAAACTTCCAGTGACGCATCACATTGACCGGTCACTTGCTTTTGTTAACATAAGTCAAAGAGGTTTTAAGTGGAATTTTGGTAGCCATCCAAAGAACCGTGACCATCCAAAGAACCATTGAGAAACCTTTTTTTTTCCTCCTAAAAGTGCAGTCTTCCATCACAAGCAAGTTTAGAGATGAAATACACTGCAAACTAGAATCAATATTGCTTGGGTTGAAAACGCTGGAGAGTTCCTTTAAGCACCTGCATGCAGAACCAGAACATCAAACCTGAACGTTCAAACCTCAGGACCGGCTGAAAATCTTGTTTTTGGAAAGTTTCCAAAGAGGCAGTTCAATTTGTGTTCGAGAGGAACCTCTTCAATACGGTAAAGGTCCTGTGAGAGAGCCAGAGAACTTAAATTCACAACAACTAACTGGTGGAAGTAGCGAGCTGCTGCCAGACAGTCGCTAGAAAGAGAGGAAGGGCAAGCAGCCAAGAGGAGTGAATGAGATTAGAGCCCGGGCTCGAGGAAACCTGGGATCGCCCCAGCGTCTTTAGGCTGGAATCAGAATAACAACCTGCACAGAACGGCCATCCTCTTTACTCTGAAAACCGCATACAAATTACTTTTGAATATTACAGAGTCTATAATGTTACGCTGACACAGTCTGAGGAACATTAGCACTGGATGGTTAAAATGAGAGTCGTTCACAGAGATGGAGAATTAAACCACTGTATTATATTTAGAACTGTTTCACTTATTTACCTGCACTCATTTACATTATTTGAGAAGATTTATAATATTTAGCTTAATTTAGATTTATTAGATGGATTAAAATCCACATAAACATCCACCAAAATTCATGAATATTCACATATTTAAATTTCACTTAAGTGTATTTGTTCCATCACCCCTCCCCATCCCCACCCCCTTTCTTTTTTTATTACAATTTTTTTTAAGGACTCATATACGTTTGTCCAGCAACCACAAATGTAAAAAATTCAATATGAAATACATCCAAATATTAATTTAACCTTATTATTCTGGATTATTTTTTGTGTTTTTTATATTTTATAAAAATATATGTACATATTTTAAGATTATTATTAAGGGAATATAACATTTGCAATGTAGTAAAGCATATAAATGATTAGGGATGGGAATCATCAGTTGCCTACCCGATACGGTACAATATTATCACAATACCTCAGTGCCGATTCATTTAAATTTGCAATTCTATAAGTATCAGGAGATTTATTAATACCTTGATTCGATATTACATTTCCCCCTGATTTTGTTACAATTTCAAACCTTTAAAAAAGTTTAATGGGTAAGCAAATGTGGCCCGTTCCTTATAAAATTAGTTTTCTCACTTAAAACCATGCGTAGCAATTAAACAATGCACACTAACTTCAAATACAGGAGCTTAATAGCAACAGATAACTGAGCACCAGAATGTATTTCTGCCCTCCAAACTTAGCAATTAATTCACTCCTACCACACGGGATGAAAATGTGATAATAGTCTATAGTGCGCCTCCTATAAGATTATTAAGAAACATTGACGTTTTACAGTCTCACATGCCTCCAAAGTCTCAAAACTCAACTTGATAGTGAGCATGTGGGCATGTGCGGCTCCTAACACAGACATGCAGTGTGTAACCATGTGTAACCAGTGGGTTTGAAACTAATTTGTTCACAGAGTTTGGAGAAAAGGACAGATCCGAGGCCTTTTAACGTGTCCGATTTTTGATAATGCAACGCCATAAAAATGAGTTTCTGTTGAGCCACTTGAAAGCTTGAAAACTCGGTACAGAATCGGTTAAATCTGAAGGCTGATCAGCTGATCACCAGTCAAGGCCAATCAAACTGTAAGCCAGACAATTCTAGTCACTTGCCGATCAACCTGTTCATGTCCATTACAGACTTCACCACACAAAATAATACCTCAATGCTTTGTCTTTAACTGGAATGTCATTGGAAAACAGGTTTTGTTACAGCAGCCTTAAAATGCTCAATCCCTGACCAGCCTCGTTTTTTTCCCCTTAACTGGTCTGACACTGGCGACTACGCCTCATCAGAGCGAGTGCGTTAAATATGACTCTGAGATTTGTAGCGTGACTATTTTCAGAGATTCTGTTCTAGAAAACTAATCAATGCCTTCTCGAGCGAGCATGAACATTATGCACGTGGGCTGGGACAGTAGCACTTCAGACAGGAAGGCTGAGACCGGTATGCTGGTGGAAAACTGAGTGAGAATACCAATGACTTCCCCCCTGTGGAAATCTTTCGGCGAGCCTGCCAAGCGCTCAGCGTGGAATTTTTCTATCGCATTCAGGGCAAAAATCTAAACACGCTGACCGCAGCCGAGGGGGTTGGGGGGGGGGGGGGCGAAAAGAAGAAAAGAATTGCCTGGGGATGTATGGAATGTAGCGTGGACGGTTCAAAATGGCTACCCTCATCTGGTGTCTTCCCGAAGCCGGGGTGGGTCGAAGCCGGGGTGGGTGGGAGGGGGACAAGAGCAGAGATACGGGAGCGTCTTATTTTGTTTTTCTTTCTTCGTCCTCTATTTACTCCTCTGTCCACTCTGTCCCCACCCCTGAATTCCCAGGGGGAGATTAAAGACGGGCCGTGACAGAACCCGGAGTGTGCTTGTGAAAACGCGGGTTATAAATAAGCCAGGATTAATAATGCGCCGGGAGGGGGGGAACGAGGGCTCTGGGGTTCGCACTGCGCTTTTAAAAGCGCTTCTATTTTCAGCTCCTCTGCGTTTTTTTTCTTTTCCCCTTTTTCTTCCCAACACTGTAGCTTTGAGCCTCTCTCCTTCTCTCATACACACACAACACACACTCAAGCTTCTCTGTGTCTTGAAGTGGGCACCGAACTCCTGCAGAGACACTGTGTTTGATGTGAAAAAGATGGAGGGACGCATCCTGACAGGATGGCCTGTCTCACCGCTGGCTTTCTGATGAGTCGACGGTGCGGGTAGAGTCCTTCACGCGCTGACAGACAGCAGCGTCACAACGTCACACGGATAATTGGGCGGCGGAGTTAGGGAGCTAAAGGTGTGATGAAGCGCAGGTAGTTTTACCAGATCAAGGTTCGAGTGTCGCATGTGTTAGCGTGTTAGCAGGTACTTCAGATAAACAGTGTGTGAGAACAGATTAGAAACACATCCATCTAATCATCGCTTGTCAACAGTAACGCAGTGTGTGAGGGAGAGTGCACGAGTGTGTGTAGGAGAGTATGCGACAGACTGGGTCCGGTTATCTGACCCAGACAAACACTTCTGCTGAAACTCAACACGACAAAGCGCACGCGCGCGTTTTCTTTAACAGCTTCAAGAGGCGGGGCTACTTCTGGAGAGGCCGAATGGGCGGGGCAAGTGACATAATGGCGACCAATGAGAGCGAGTGTGGTGGGTTTTGTTTGTCAGAAAGATGGCGGATTTGTAGTAAAATTTTTAGTAAATGCTTAGTGCTTAACTAATAAAATAAAAATAAACACAACAACAAATTTGTGAAATATGGCTCTTACATAGCTCCCCGTCGGGGAATCGAACCCCGGTCTTCCGCGGGTCCACTATACTGTCCACTATACAAAACATCCATAGCAAAATCCATTCCTTTTTAAAAAAGTTCTCGAGTTCAGCTCTCTCCCTTTTTGACTGTAAAGTGTACGGTCATGTTATTGCACAAGTTTTGACGCGTATCTTTAGTTTGATTAGTTACTCACAACAGAGAAGTCCAATGATCTTTGTCTCTCGTTTTATTTTTCCAGCATCAAAGATTCAACACTTCATATAGTTGTCTTGAGTAAATCCACTGTAGTTACAACAACCCAATCGCTGTATCTGTAGGTCACCATCTTGGATTACGTTTACAACAACATGTTTGCTGTATCCGGTAGGTTATGGTCAAAAAGCTTGTGTCTCCACAATTCCGTATCTCAAACTGAACTTTTTTCCATGCAATAGTCGTGCGATTACGTGTAATAGTGGAATGACGTCACAGACCAACTTACTATTGTTATAAATGGATGCTTAACTAACAAAGTTAATAGTGAATGCTTAACTAATAAACTTAATGCTTATTGCTTAACTAATAAAATAAAAATAAACACAACAACAAATTTATAAAGTGAAATATGGCTCTTACATTTCAGCCCCTAATTGACAGGCAGGAAGACTAACAATTACATTTTTTGTGTGTGTTATTTTTTTTTGTAGTTAAGCACTAAGCATTAAGTTTATTAGTTAAGCACACATGTGTGTGTGTGTGTGTGTGTGTGTGTGTGTGTGTGTGTGTGAGAGAGAGTGTGTATGTGTTTTTATTTTAGTGACTGCATTGCGCTAGCCGAGTGCTACCAGTGAAACCATGGCAACCAGTGGTAAGCGTGAGGCGAGGATGCTAATGCTAACCTCCAGCGCATCGGCGTGAGAGGAGACCAATCAGAGAGAGAGAGAGAGAGAGAGAGAGAGAGAAGGGGGGGGGGGTACAAGGTATTCTTTCTTTTGGTCGCATTCATTCATTGTCTCTCTTCCTCTGTCTCTGTCCATCTGTCCTTAACTCTCCATCACTCCATCTCACTTTCTCTTTCCCTCTAGCTCTCTCCTCTTCTCCATCATTCCATCATTGTGTGTCCATCATTCTGTCGCTCTACTCTTGGTCTCTCTCTCTCTCCATCACTCTTTCCCCCCCCATCTCTCTTCCTTTGTCTCACTTTCTCTCTTCATGTCTCTTCTTTTCTCCCCATCCTGAATTTCTCTTTCTTAAGAATCTTTGTCTTCCATATCATACTTTCCCTCTCTCTCTACTTTTTTAGTCTCTCTCTCTTTTTCTGTCTTTCACATCCTCTTTTTCACTCTCTTACATATCTTTTACTCTATCTCACTGTCTTTCCCTCCATCTCTCTCTCTCTCGCTCTGACATAGATTACATAAGTGAATCTATATTCCTGTCCTGAGAAACAGACAGAATGAGAGAGACACACTCACAGAGAAAGAGAGAGAGAGAGATGAAACTTGAAGGACAGTCCTCTGGGGCTGCGCGAGCTGTTTGGGGTGTTAGACATGCGATCGACGCTGTGAATCATGGTATACGTTCCTCCAGCTCAGATACAGAGCAGAGCTGACGGTGTGATAAATCTCACACACACACACACACACACACACACACACACACACACACACACACACACACACAATCCTGATGCGACTGTTCCTGTGGAAATGAACAAACACTGAATGCTTTATATAACCTGCTGAAAGGAGAGCAAAGAGCACACACACACAGGTCTCATAAACGTGTGTGTGTGTGTGTGTGTGTGTGTGTGTATGTATGTATGTGTGAAGGTTGCTCTATAAACAGCACAAATGTCTGATATAAAGCTGCACCATACCAGAAAAGATTCCCCAGACTATTTATTTATTCACCCAAGTTTTCTTTCGTTCTTTTCTAAAACTCTTCCAGCTAAACAGAAAGGCGAGTTTGCGTTTGGAGCTCTGAGGCGAACGTGCCGATGTGTCGCGCGGCCCCGGAACGCTCCTGCGCCGTCGCCTCGATAAGCCAGTCAGGAGCGCCTGATCAGCACCACCAGATTACGGCTGTTTGCACGTCCTCTGTCTATCAAAGACGTGTGTGACGGAGGTAAAATGCCCACGAAGCCCCTGCGTGCTCTCTGGAGACACACTTAGCGTTTCAGCTTTCCTGCTTTTCCACCCTTCCCCCGTTTCTCTTCCCTCTCTTTTTTTTTTTTTCTTTTATAAACGGGGCTGTTTTGCAGAAAGCTGAGCTTACGTCATGGTTATTTTCTTCTACACCAAGCTCTGGTGGAGACGACAGAGAGGGAGAGAGAAAGAGAGAGAGAGAGAGGGGCATGGATATTGCTTTCCAGAAATAGCACATAGCAACGCTTGCTAGGCTGCCCTGTCAAATCTGCTCTTGTTAGAGAGAAAGAGAGAGAGAGAGAAGGATGGAGGAGACAGTTGTGAGGATCAACAGGTTGGCGTGGAATATCTGCGTCTGCATAACATTCAGTCGCGCTTCTGGAGCTAATCAGAGAGCGGCCGCGGGGGGAACGCCGAGATTTATGATGCGGAGAAGAAACTCCGAGGAGAAGGGGGAAGATCCTCAATCTGATGGAACGCACGACTGTGGAAACCCGGGATAAAGGAATGGAACAACATCAACAACAACAATAAATAATATAACAAAAGAACATAGGAAATATAAGAAATAAAAGACCTATAATATTGTGAAGCTAAAATAAGTATTCGATGAGGAACAACCGTGACACGACATCGCATTATGCATCACCTCACAGTCACTAGTGGGGCAAAAGTACAGGCTCAACGAACAAGCAAATTCCGCTCTCCACTCGCTCTCACTCAGTCATCGTCTATACCGCTTTATCCTGTATTCAGGGACGCGGGGGAGGCCTAGACCAGGAGACTGAGGGCACAAGGCGGGGTACACCCTGGACAGGGTGCCAATCCATCGCAGGACACATTCACACACTATGGGCAATTTGGGAACGCCAATTAACCTAATCTGCAGGTCTTTAGACTGTGGGAGTAAACCGGAGTACCAGGAAGAAACCCACCAAGCACGGGGAGAACATGCAAACTCCATGCACACAGAGACGGGAATCGAACCTGGCCGG
Source organism: Clarias buthupogon (assembly GCA_030014345.1). Classification (NCBI taxonomy): domain Eukaryota; kingdom Metazoa; phylum Chordata; class Actinopteri; order Siluriformes; family Clariidae; genus Clarias; species Clarias buthupogon. The sequence continues at coordinate 33,084,063 of JAQMYK010000023.1, forward strand.
GAATCGAACCCTGAAGGTGCAAGGCGACAGTGCTAACCACTACACCACCTGACCTGAAACCAGAAAATTTTCTGTCTCTATGTCGGTCTGTCTGTCCAGTCAGCACTGCCTGAAGTTTAACCTGCACCATAACTGAAATCAAAATGTTGAATAAAAGCGATGTTATGAACAGTTAGTGCGTTGTGTAGTAGATAGTGTGCATTGCAGTGTACAGTGTGTAGTGTAGTGTATCATGTATAGTGTAGTGTGTAGTGAGTAGCGCACAATGTATAGTGAGTTGTGTACAGTGTATAGTGTGTAGTGTATGGTGCATCATTTGTAGTGTACAGTCTATTATGTACAGTGTAGTGAATAATGAGTACTGTGTAGTGAATAATGAGTAATGTGTAGTGTACAATATGTAGTGAGTAGTGTACAATGTATAGTGTTCAATGTATAGTGTGTTGAGTATAGTGTGGAGTACAATATATAGTGAGTAAAATACAGTGTTTAGTTTATTATGTATAGTGTAATGTATGAGTATTGTGTAGTGTATAGTGCATCATGTAGAGTGTAATGCATCATGAATATTGTGTAGTGTGGTGTATAGTGAGTAGTGTACAGTGCATAGTGCGGTGTATAATGTTCAATAGTGTGTTGTGTAGTGTATAGTGAGTAGAGCGCAGTGTATAGTGTTGTGTAGTGTATAGTGTGTAGTGCAATGTATAGTGAGTAGTGTGTAGGTTATTGTGTACCATGTATTGAGTAGTGTATAATGAGTAGTGTGTAGTGTAGTGTATAGTGAGTAGTGTACAAGGTATAGTGAGTAGTGTACAGTGTTTAGTGCACAGTTTACAGTGTATAGTGCATGGTTTTAAGTGTACACTGTACTGTATAGTGTAGAATGTATAATGTTTTGTGTAGTGTAGTGTAGTGCAGTGCAATGTATAGTTTACCGTGTAGTGTATAGTGCATCATGTATAGTGTAATGTATCATGAATATTGTGTAGTGTAGTGTATAGTGAGTAGTTTACAATGTACAGTATAGTGAGTAGTGTACAGTGTATAGTGTTCAATAGTGTGTTGTGTAGTGCATAGTGAGTAGAGCACAGTGTATAGTGTGTTGGGCAGTGTATAGTGAGTAGTGTGTAGTGTATAGTGCATCATGTATAGTGTAATGTATCATGAGTATTGTGTAGTGTAGTGTAGTGTATAGTGAGTAGTTTACAATGTCCAGTATAGTGAGTAGTGTATAGTGTTCAATAGTGTGTTGTAGGGATGCACCGATACCACTTTTTGGAAAACGAGTACGAGTATGAGTACTTGCATTTCAGTACTCGCCGATACCGATACCGAGTACTTAATAAAAACATGATTTAAATTTAC
>JAQMYK010000023.1:33085527-33101611 GCA_030014345.1 Clarias buthupogon
CTTTTAACGAGTACGAGTACTTTAGAAAATGTGGTATCGAGGCCGATACCCGATACCGGTATCGGTGCATCCCTAGTGTGTTGTGTAGTGTATAGTGAGTAGAGCACAGTGTATAGTGTGTTGGGCAGTGTATAGTGAGTAGTGTGTAGTGTATAGTGTACCATGTATTGAGTAGTGTATAATGATGTAGTGTGTAATGTAGTGTATAGTAAGTAGTGTACAGTGTTTAGTGCACAGGGTATAGTGCATGGTGTGCATTAGTGTGTAGTGTATAGTCTTTAATGGACAATGAATAATGTTTTGTGTAGAGTAGTGCAATGTATAGTGAATAGTGTACTGTGTAGTGTATAGTGTATCATGTATAGTGTAGTGTACAGCCCTGAAGTTTCACCTAAGTCAGCAACCATTCACTTGAGAACCTTCAAGAACCTATAAAGGAACCTTTGACGGTGCTGTATGGCTAAGCAAGATCACGTGAGTACATTTTATCCACCATGTTTCATCATTCTTTACATGCTAATCACATGACCAACCACGCCATGAACCATAAAACTCTCACATCTCATAATTGCCCTTAACATTCCATAATATCCCTGCTTCTCCTGCAGAACAGTGACCCATTCTGCACACGTGGTGTCCAGAAGGGGCATAAGGGGAGAATATTTAAAGCACGTTCCCTTCAGGCTACGACTCTCCTGCTTCCACCTTTCATGCACAGATTTGTAAAAAGAAGAAGAAGAAGAAGGAGGAGGAGAGAAGAAGAAGAAAGCGAAGGAATAGCATAAACATGGAGACGCTGAAACGCGGTGGCCGAGCCGCAGGCTGAGAGCGCACCACTGTTTATATGTTCTATAAATGCACCGGCATTGACGTCAAACGCTCACACGGCTGGAATGTTGTTTTCTGGGTAAACTTCGACGTGTGGTGCGGAATTCAGAAAGCTGGCCAGGGAAAGACGAGGAGGAGGAGGAGGCGAAGGAGGAGGTCTGATCCCGGCTCATTACACACACACACACACACACACACACACACACACACACACACACACACACACACACACACAGAAATAGAGGGGTTTGCTTTACACAACTGAAACGATCGAATCTGAAGGACAGTTTTAAGAACACATATTTAGTGTTCGGTAGATATTTATTACTAAAAGTCACTTTTTGGCTTCATTAACATAACAGTTTGATAATTTTGGAAAAAAGATCAAATGTATTTCTGTAAATATATAAAATTCAAATAAAAAAAATGTGTCACATACACAAGCGTACACATTATGGCTATTTTTTTCCCGGCCTGAAGTGATTCAATTGTGATTTTTTGATCAAGTTATTTTTTTTTTATTTGTTTGAATGGCCAAATCTGATGTTTTTCAGATCGGTTCCGAGTCACCGGGTCCTAGATCTGAGATATACACACACATACACACTGCGCATGTGTAGGACGCTTGCCGACATCAGGATTTCTTAGCAGAACTAACAGTTCTTGTCAGATAAAAAGCATTTATATCTTATACAAATGTTTTTAAAATTAACATTTTTGTACATTTTAATTTTGAAGTTACTTAAATAATTTTAATTGACAAAAATAGATAAAAATAGTTTTTAAAAAAGGGATAAAAAGTAGGTTAAAAATATTGGGGCTGTGCTGGATTTACTAAAAAAAGATGACTTACTAATTTAACATACTAAAAAATAAAAGTGGCAAAAAAATTCACGTATACTCAATAAATAACTGAATAAATAAATAAACAAACAAGTCGATGAACACTGTGGTATGTTTAGTGGGACACACTCGTATGTCTATGTGATCTGCGTGAACACTGAGATGGGAGTAAGGACGGGTATGTCTTGAACGTAATCTAATGGGCTAAATATGGACAATACTGAAGCTGCTGGACATCTATGCTTTTCTCAAGAAGAGGTCCAGGAGTTGTAGCCCCGCCTCGGTGCTATAAACACCCCCCCCCCATCCACCCCACTCCACGCCCCCCCTTTCTGGGGTTTGTGTATTATGTATCTCAGCAGAGCGTCTCGGGCGGAATCTGTACAGGAGCCGCCACCGTGCTGATGTTCTCACCTCTCACCTATTTATAGATTTATTTATTTATTAATTTCTATATAGAGCCAGAAGGCGTTCTATGAAAACACCGGCGAGTGTAGAAATACAGGGGACGGCCATCAGACTGTCAGAATTCCTCGTAATAGATCATAGACATAAAATCTCTCATGAGGATTCAGGGTCGCGGCATTGTGTTACTGATGTCCTGCCTTTAACACGCGGGTCGTTAATACAGAGAAGAGCACGAGAGGAACGTTAATCGCCTCTGACCTGGCTGCAGCACTGACATCTAGCACCAGGGGACGCGACAACATTACAACTGCGAAAGCAGATCACGTTCTTCCCTAAAATAAAACAAACTAAACGTAAAAATCCCAACAAAACTAAGTGACATGAAAGGTGACTGAAGTAAAAGTTAGTTGTACATAAATCAATAAACATCACAAACTAAAATGGACAGAAACCTGCAAAAGTAAAAAATAAAAAAAAAAGCAACCTAAGGAAACAAAACCTCCATAAGAGGGATTTTAAAAACATAAATAAAAAATACTAAGAGTGACAACAAGCCCAAAAAATTAATTAATGAAAAATAAAATACAATACACCATATCAGAACACCACCATGGGTTCGAGATAATGTGTAGTTCAGGCACTGAGGACTTGGCCCAAAAAATAAAATGTATAAAGCACACCTTGTGTCTAGTAATAGAGCAGGAACATCGAGGTGAGAACAGCGGCGCTAAATTTAGACCTTCTTCATTTAGAGATTCATCGTATAAACAACAACAGTGTCCTGTTAAAGACGTCTCCATGGCTGCGTTTCCATCACCAGCCAGTTCGGCTTTCAGCTTTTAACTCACTCAGGATCACGTTACAATCCAAAAGCCAACAGTAACATCAGGTGGAAATCACTAATCCGATCAGACCGAGGAGTAACGGGGTTTATCAGGAGATTAGCTAACGAGGAGACCTGCTCCGTACATTAACATGCTGTGTTTGCGTTTCGTCAGCGCGCTTTGTAGCTGCTGTTGGGTTTTACGCGAGTGCTGTAGCTGTAGTGCCTATTAAACAACACATCATTAGACATCCTCAATAAGTGCTTTTTGCTAAATGCTAAATATTCATTTTTAAAAATCATGTCGAGGCTCAACCTTTGCATGATTTCTCAGGTGTGCTTTGGGAAGGTCCTCAAATAACAGGGTATAGTCCTGGGGCCTCATAAAGCACGCACACACATGCACACACACACCAGAATGTGTGTTACATACGGCCCCAGTCTCAGCACCTGCTGCTCTTAGATTCCGGAAATACAAACTTTTGATTTATTGTTCATAAAGCACACAAACAAACAAACAAACAAACTCTGATCAATGCAAACTGTGGCAGAAGTGAGTGAGCACGAGTGTTTTTCAAGGAAGTGTTAAAAACCATGCAGTGACATCACTGTGACATCATACACAAGATGAACCTGTTTTACTGGATATTAATACAGTAGATGAAAATTTTTATGAAGAATGGAAAGAAAGAACTTATTAAAAACAGCTAATTGGATGACAAAATGTATTGATAGTGTTTTTTTCAGACCTTACCTTTAAAACAATAATGTTTTCAGCCAAGCTGATAAAACACTAACACATCAACATTGTGGTAAGTTTAATTATAAAATATTTTTTTAGGACATCTAAAAGATTACACAATTTTCTTTTTCTTTAATGGGTCACTAGTGTTTTGTGGAAAAACTGCTTGCTAGCGAGCGTAAATATTGTAGAAAAATCTGGAGAAATGTCGTACACAAATTAATAAATGAGGATAAAATATATTGTATATCAAATTTAACACTTAAAATACCAGATATAACACTTTTGTTAAAAATTAATATAAAAGTTATGCTACTAAAAATAATGAAGTTTGAAAATGTTAGTTAAAGGCTAAAGCCATTTCCTTTGCCTTTTTTTTATTTATTTTTTGCCCAAACAGTCTGATCACGCTGAAGCTGGCGGTCTGAGTAGAAACGATGCCGCGGTCAGTCACCAGGCCAGCGTGGCTAATCCATAAAGATCAGCGCGGATCCGTGCGTTACATAAGCGGACGGTGTGTGTAATTAAAACACTTCCTGTGCTGAGTGAGGCTTATTTACAGACTCTAACACATCCTAAAATGAGATTAGCCGCACACTCAGCACCTGATCCTGGATCAGCCGCACTATATTTAAACGTCACGGATGCTAATTTCTTTATTCCGGTAACTCGGCGCTACACTCCCGCACCAACACAGGGCCGTCTGTTCATCTCCTGCTTCACACACAGGAAGAGACTCCAAGCCCCAGTCCGAGTGAGCACACGGTTAATCTCACTCGGGCATGAATGTGTATACATAGAGAGCTGGAAATATTCTCCCAAAACTGATTTATAAATCATTTTGAGCTACTAAAATTGAACAAGAATGTCTGTTCATCATTTCATGGAAATAATTTATATGTTATAAATTAACCTCAATAAAATATTAAAAAAAGAAAAATAAAAAGATGCAAGTGTCGTTTATCGTGATATAAAGGTAGATAATACGAACTGCTAGCAAAAAAAGTAGCGTTTATTATAAAAAAAAATTGAGATTCATGGATTATTAAAATTATAAAGAAATATTTATTATTTAAACATTGTAATTGATAGAAAACTACTTTGACAGCATTTGACAATTTTTATATTTGTTTTGACAATTTTTGGAAAATGATTTTATTACATCAGATGCCTTAAGTCAGATTGTAACATTATAAAAAATATTAAAAAGTAATGTAATATTAAAAAAAAACTCCAGAAAATAATATATTATTTAAAAATTTATTACAACAATGATATTGTATATTGTAGGGATAGAAATCACCAGGGACCTCCCTATACGATATTATTGCGATACCTGGGTAAGAAAGTATCACAATTTATAAAAATCCTGATTCAATATTAAATTTTTAAAAAAGATTTAGTTACAATGCTAAACAATCTCCCATACACGATGCTGCCAGTGTGTGAATAGTTTAGAGAGCTCCACCTGTAGGATTATAGAGAAAGGGCATCGTTTTACTATTTCAAATGAAAAAGTATGAATTATAATGTTTTTATGTAATTATTTTTTTTAAGTCAGTTTGGCGATACATGAATTGGCACACAAAAGAATCTTGGGAGGTACCTGAATCGCTTTTCCCCCCCATCTCTATTGTATATGACATACAATCACCAAGCAATATAATCATGTAACAAATGTTTAAAAACTTAAAAATAAAGAAAAAATTGATTACTTAATATATTAACTAAATGATAGTTTACTGACTCTTATGTTTTCTAAATTAAATTTTTCGAACCCTGCTCTTACTTGGCTCTGAACTCTGCTGCTTTACTGCTTACTCTAAGCCTCAAACTCCGCCTGTAAGGCATTTGTTGCTTATTACACACTGATCTGGACACAGATCAAGATCTTACAGGATCTTCTTCAGGATCTTACAAGCTGCAATATGATCGGCTGTTCCCGTTTCTTCTAACAAGATGACCAAGATACGACTCTTTCCAGAGAAAGATCATTTAATTATTTCAGAGGTTTGTTTAAAGTGCCTGGATCATCTCAACAGGAAAGGTTCAGTGGTCCTCAGTCAGACAAAATGCCCTCATGCTTTTGAACAATGGTGGATCCCAGGCACAAACAACACCGGGCTCTTCAGGGACATCTAGAAAAAGTCTGGTTTACGGGACGACCAGATAGTTTGCATACGATTCTTAGGTTGATTAATTCATCTTCTGTAAGGTCTTTGTACTACAGGTCAGCGTTGTGGTGGATAATGGGGACACTGGTGAGGGACCGGGAATACACACCGCATGGATAAACACAAGTTTCCCCACAAGGGCCGATTAGGAACCACAGGCCAGTTTTTGAAAAGTGGGAATAAACCAGACAATCCTAAGGAACCCGTGAGGAGAACAAGTAAAACTTCACAGGATGGAACCCTGGAGCTAGTACACCCAAAGTGAATAAAATTACACTGATGTTTCGACACTGTAACAAATCCATATTAAAATAATAATAATAATAGTAAATTCCCATCACATATTCAGAACCAAAATAAAGCCGTAACACCTTCTGAAGAATGTCAGAGTTAAAAGTGTCTGAATCCTCACGTATAAATGCATAACTTGAGTTTGGTCTGATCTGGAATGACCTTCTCTAGTTGAAGAGCCTATAAATATCCCAGGTGTGACAAACTGGCTAATATTTTGCACGGTTGCCATGACAACAGTCAATAATTTACACACGAAATTGGTGAAACTTTAGCTCTTGACCATACGGCGTACGCTTTTTAACTCTTGGCTCATGCCCGAGTGTTTGAACTCTCGCGACGTTGCGCGAGTTTGTGCAGAATCTTCACGGCTGAATGAGCACTGCTGAGTGAGGTGCTTTTAAATAACCGGTTACATGACCGTGTCGCCTGGTACAACCGGTTCCAGCTCAGTCCTTGGATTTTTTTTTTTTTACATAAATAAAAAAATCTGACCTTTATTTAAAAGTTAAAATAAAATAATAATTTTTTTAAAATCTCCTTTATATGTGGTCTCCCTTGATATTTTGGGAAAATCTTCATCCTCATCAGTTTCTTCATCCTCTAGACTTCTGATGCCTGAGTTTAAACTGCATCAGATGCACCTTCCCATCATGTTCTCAGAAGATCTATCTAATCAGCATTTCAGATTCAGTATTTATAGAACGCACACACTGATCACCACAGGCAAGGTATTCCTGATATGCAACCTCAATCCAGTGGTGGTTCCACATCTGGTCTTGGGTTGGAGCCAGAGCAAAGCGGCTTCGCCTTGAAGTGCTCGCATTATTTAAACAGGTGACACATGGACGGTATGGGAGGAGGTAGAAGGATCTAAACTGAAGGATCTGTGGGTGCTGAGATCAGACGTGACCACGAATGAACTATTCTCCACGATATGCTACGTTTGTCGCATTTATTACGTATTATACCGTATATTTAAAACTAGAACTGTCTAATTTAAACAATTTAATTGTACTTATGTTGGTCAACCAAATTAACAGAGCAATTTGAATCAATTCGGACTTTCTAAATTGTTTTTAATTATTTTCTAATGTTAAGTGGATTCAAATTGACAAACTCCTGCAGAAAACACTAACAGCTTATATATTCTGCAAATACTCGCATGTGACAAGAGTCTCAATTCTTGTTCCTCTTTGGAACTTAAGTACGGTTGGTGCAAAGCCGGTACTAGAGCGTGAAGTCAAAAAAATGCAAAACGATCATCACATCGTACGAGACATGACATTTAAACAATCAAACAGACAGAACAAGTTACACAACAGTTCAGTGTTTATTAGATACTTTTTAATAGTTTTAACACTTTAAAGCCTGTAAGAAATACAGTATAGGTGCTTGAGAAAAATTAGGCACAACAACAACAGTGCCATTAAATCAAATCGACCTGGAAATATCAATGCCCAAATTTTGAGTCTAGCTAGGATTCACAGCACTATTTAACACTTTTTTTTGTTTTTTATTATTATCACAGCGTAATTTATAACGGTTGGGGTGCGATTTGGTTTCATATAGCGATTCTTTTGTGTGGCGAGTCATGTATTGTCACATCGACTCCAAAATCGACTATTAATTTATATCCGTTTGCCTTAGAGTGGTAAAATGTTCCAGTTCCTGTGTAATCCTACAGGTGGCGCGCTCTAAGCTATTTAAACATACGCAGGCAGCTCAGCAAGTTTGTTTAGAATTTTAATTTTTCAAGATATAACTGGAAATATATTACTATCAAATCGAAATGATTATAAAAACTCAACACAGATTGAATCGACAGCGAGGTAACCAACATTCCTGCCGTTATCTATTCAAGAGCTACAGCATACATTCTCTATCCGTAGTATTGCTATTCACTTACTGTCAATATATAAGATATTTAACTTGTACAATGCTGCTATTTGCACTTCTGGTCAATGCTTAACTACGTGCATGGATTGACCTTCCTATCTGTCTATGTACCAGCTCTTAGCATGCAATTTAAGATTGTTAGATTATATCCTGATGTTCAGGACTCGTTTAATTTTGTTTGAAACTGAAACCTAAATGCATTTTTTTTAAAGTTCTGTTCAGTTGCTCTTATTAGGCTTAATAAATATGAATGCGATTTATTGCGTTAGACATAAAGATTGGAGTCGTTTTTTTATCCACAATGTGATAGAACAAGCCAGTACAACCCTAAAGCAGGTATTGCATTTGCACAACTCCATTCAATATATTTCAACAACGAACCATGATGTTTTTACGATCATATCTAAAAATCATCTGTTGATTCAGAAGTTGATTTTATGTTTACTACTCGCTCCACTATTGTGCCAGAGTTTAAAAAGAAACCGTAAAAGTGTTCTTTTATGTTATATTCATGCATATGTGGTAACAATTCAAATCCAGAACTGGATGATGATGATGATGATCTTCTTAACGCACCTTCGAAACAACAAAGTTAGTATCAGACATTATCAGAGGTGCCACAGACACATTTTATGTTCTGGAAAGGTTTCACATTTTATGTTCCTCTATATCCTTGACTTTAATTCATGAAGTCATGAAATGACATCTAATGAACATCCTGGTGAAGTCATGTAAAAATCTGTGAATTTATGTACGAGTCACATCATTTCTAAAACGGTGGTGTGTCCGAGTAGTAGTCTCGGTCGTATTTCACAATTCTAATCATTTAATAACATTATATATTAATATAAAGCAAATTAAGAAAACCTCACTGTGACGTATATGTGATGTAGAGCTTTTAACAAAAAAATGTCTAAAAGAATCACGATTTCATTGAAATGACAACAACCAGACAGAGAGAGAGAGAGAGAGAGAGAGAGAGAGAGAGAGAAAAGATGAAGTAACAGGTAAAGTCGTCCTATTGTAAAGTCGTCTAATCTGTCTAATCAGAAACTAGAACTGGACGTGTACTAGAACAAAATCGGGACGATTCGACACAAGGATCAACGTCTACAAAACAAGATGAATGAAGTAAAGATTACCCGCAGGAGGTGTATTTATTTATGGATCTCTGCAGGCTATTTGCACGCTAAACAATGTCAGGCCGAGCTACGTTTAGCAAGTAAATCAGGGCACCTGTATTAACGTCCGAAACCACAACACATAAGCAAATTGAACAACAAGCACCGTGATGTCTCCGGGTTTAGGGCTGTATCTCACCTCCCGCAGCTTTCATCCAAACTTATGATGTCGTAAATCATGAAGCCGGATAACAAACACACCGGGTTTTGGTTTAATGATGCAACAAGTTGCGTTAAAATAATAAACTTAACCACTGGTACACGTGTACAGATATACGTACAGTCGCTTCCTACAGTGCGGACTCGCTCATCTCTACAACGTCAAAAGAACCCCTAGTTCGAACACAAGGAAACCCCCGTTCTGATGACGCACCTTGGAGTATGACCATTTTGGGGGCGGATACAAGATGTGTTCCCCGTTTGTATTCCCCCCCAAAAAAAAAAATTCCTGACGGATTCCTTTGCCACCCCCGGGTTAATAACTGGTTAATAATTAGCTAAGAAATCCCAACAACTGCATGAGGTAACTGCGTAGCTTGTCACGAGTTCTGTAGTCGTAAAATCATGACGGATGTAAAAGTGTCTTTTACTGAACATCATTAGAATTTTACGAGATAGTTTCTGGAATATTTCATGGAGTAAAAACTTTTGCGGTAGACGTCGCAGTAACATCTGGCAGCGTTCAAGCATTCGGTTCATCCGTGTGTGAAAGAAACAACGACAAAAAAACATAAACAAGCAACAACATGACAAACCAGACACCAAAACGCACAACTTTAAAGGCGAACCTGAGCAAGACTAAAACATAACTGTGAAGCATCTCTGTATTCATCACCTCGTTCACTCTACCGTCTGTTTTCTCTCTCTCTCTCGTCCCTTTCCCTGTCTGCGGTCTCCAGTCCCCGCCCCGGACACTCACCCGTACTGGGCATGTTGGTGCCGGCCGTGCTGTCCGAAGAGAAACAGGATTCAGTCTCGTAGATGGTCTGCAACATGGCGCACAGCCCCGGCACGGTCGGCTTCAGAAGCATGCCGGGCAGCGGCACCGCCCACAAACCGACAGAGGACGAGTCGCGCACAAGTTCGAGAACCAATTCAGCATTTGAGTGTGAAAAAATAAAGAGACGATGCTTCGGGAGGGGGGAAAGAGGCAGATTTCCAAACGCCGGTGCCCTCGTTTAGTCTGTTAACACATGCTGAGAAAGTAGAGAGTCGTTCGGCTTGTCCGCTAGTCCCATGATCGCGCGACCGGTCAAGCTAAAGAAGAGAATCTGAACGCTGTCTGGTACGATCCTGTCAAGTGTCCGGAGAGGTCTCTGGTTCAGTCTGTCGGAACTCCAGAGACGGGCTGCATGCCTCCAGAAAGAACGAGTCAGAGAGCGAGAGAGAGCGAGAGCAAGAGAAAGCCAGAGAGGAGGGGGGGGTAAAGCGTCGATCTGTCGTCCTGATCCAGTCGATCAAACACCAGTTGAGTCGTTCAAACGCACAGCCTCAAGCCAAACCACCCTCCGTTTTCCTGTCCTCTGGTCATTCAGATTGCTGCCCACGCCTTACCCTTGCTGTGTGTGGCAAGCGAGAGAGAGAGAGAGAGAGGCGAAGAGAGAGAGGCGATGAGAGAGAGTGATGAGAGAGAGAGAGAGAGAGAGAGAGAGAGAGACGGAGCGGAGCGGCGGCGTTTACAAACAGACTGGGCTGCTTCACAGAGCTGGAAATAGCTGCCGAGCGACAGGGGAGGGGAGGGACTAGGATATAAATAGAGACGGGAGCTGAACGCTCGACTGGAGCGAGAAGGGGGGAGAACAAGAGAGTGTTAAAGGAGAAAAAGAGAGAGAGAGAGAGAGAGAGAGACGGATAGAGAGAGAGAGAGAGAGAGAGAGAGAGAGTGTTAGAGCAAGGAGAGTGAGAGTGTGTCAAAGAGTGCAAGCAAAAGAGAAGCAAGTGAGAGAGAGAGAGACGGAGAAAGAAATAGCACAAGAGAAGGAGAGAGCGAGCTAAACTGAGAGACAGAAAGAACGAGATGCGGAGAAAAAGCAGTAAAGAGAATGAAAATGACTGAAGTGAAGTGAGCTACACAGGGGAAGGATGAGAGTGAAAAAGGCGGAAAAAAGAGAAGAAAAGAAGACAGGGATAGAGAGAAAGGATAGATAAGGAGAGAGACCGAGAGAGAAAGAATGAAAAAGGAGGACGGGGTATTGCGGAAGATAGTGTGTGAGTGTGTGTGTGTGTGTGTGTGTGTGTGTGTGTGTGTGTGTGTGTGTGTGAGAGAGAGAGAGAGAGATATCTCTCACATGGGAGAAGTAGAAGACTCCATCATATAGTGCAATTAAAAATTAAAACAAAGCGCGCGCGCACACACACACACACACACACACAATTACTGCTAGTGCACTATAGCTTTTTTTGCAGTTATGACATCGCAAAATATGCAAATGACCTATAATGATGTGGAAAGTCTACAAAAACAAGTTCCCAGCTCCAAACTGTTGCTACGCCCTGGCACTGGAGACTCCTTCCCTAAACGTTACATAAACAGGTTTAATCCTTGTCAATGAGCTGTTGCTATGGAGACGATAAGGCGGTACCGGAACGATTGCACTAACGTATATAAATAACCCTGCGAAATAACTTGAACTCAAATCACAAATGAGACAGAACGAAAATAAACAGAGAGAAAGAAAGGGATCAAGATCAGAAGAGAACCAAGGAGAGAAAACAAAAAACTTGAGTCAACAATAAAAAAGAAAGAAGGAAAAATTTTGAGAGAGACTATAAGAGACAGATAGAAAGAGAAATCGAGAAAGGGTAAGATAGAGAGATGGACAAAGAGAGAGAGATAAACAAAGAAAAGTCAGAAATGACCAAAATAAAAGATGGGTAAAGAGAGAGATAGAAGGAGACAGAATGAGAAAGAAAAAAAACAGATAAAAGAAAAGCGAGCCTAAAAGAGAAATGGAAAAAAGAGAAAGACAGATAAAAGAAGAAACAGAAAGAGACAGCAAAAGAAAGACGGGTAAAGAGAGAGATGAAAAAGAGAGCATGAAAAAGAAAAAGGAAGAGTGAGACGGAAAGAGAAAGTGAGAAAAGTAGAGACAGCAAACGAGGGAAAAGAGAGAGAAAAGAGGCAGAGCGAAAAAAGTCAAAAAGACAGAAAAAGCAAGAGCAACAAAAAAGAACGAGAAATCAACAAAGCCAGCGGGGCAGAAAGAGAGAGAAAATTAATAATAAAGACAGACAGAATGCAGCGCGAGAATGAAAGAGAAACGGTGAGAAAAACTGAGAGCAAAAGACAGAGACAAAACTGTGACGTGCACCTGCACTACTGTCGGAGCTGCGGCGATAGAAGGTTAATCAACACCTTCTGACCAATCAGAATGCAGAACCGGACAGCGCTGTGTGTAAGTGAGGATCGCTGCAGTGTTATATTTGTGGGCACACAAATGACAGCCCTGGTGTCATCATCGTTCACCCCGAGCAGGAGCGCTGCCCTGTCACACATGCGTCAGCAGCTCGGCTAAACACGCGTCAGCAGCTCGGCTACTGCAAACACAGAGGTCAGTAACACACACATACACACACACAGGCGCACACGGGGGTCAGGAGGCTTTCACCGTCCAAACAGCTGTCTGTGCCTTCTCAATGCACAATAACGATAAACATACACACAGGTCAGGAAAATGTATACATTTCTTTATTATTTCTCTTTGTTAAATTATTTCATCAGCCATCTCTTAATACACGCACTTGCATCCTATTTCGGGTGAATTTTAAAAAATATATTGACGCTTCTAAAGTTCTTAAAAAACACCTGCATTCATCCGTCACCCGGTCTTTTCTTACGTTAATTATAACTTTTATAACAGTAATGCAAAATTTTTCTTTTTTCTTAAACATTGATGCTCATTCTAAAAGCAGAGTTTATTGTTTCATCACCTTCCATCTGTGTGCGACGTAAAGCTGTTTGCGGAATTGCGGGAAAAAATGCAAACACTGCAATAAAAAGGCTGCGGCTTCTAAACATATAGCAAAAAATTCTAAATATCGCCAAGTTTTGATTCGTAACTCTGTCACTTTCCGTTTCTCAGGTTTTACTTTCACAAGCATGACGTGGAAACACTTTAGCAACACATTGTTGTTGTTTGCTGTTTTAGAGCACAAACCACGCCATGTGTTTGCAGTGAACGTCTCCGCGGCTTCTGTTGTTTTTTTTTTTTGTTTTGTTTTTTTTTTAAGTGCAAGTGCAAGCAGCCAGTGCCAGAGGACAGCTGAAACACAGGATAAAACTAGAAGTGAGTCTAAATCAGGCCTCCACGCCGCTGTATTCTTAGCAGCAGCCGTTGTCATGACCACCCCGGTTAAAACGGGCTCAAGAGCCGCCGCAGATCAAAGGCCGAGCCTAGTGCAAACACACAGACGCGGTCATGTTCAAAACAACACAGCATCAATGTGTGTGTGTGCATGTGTGTGTGTGTGTGTGTGTGTGTAAAACCTTACTGTTTGCACCGGCTACAGGACACATCTCTGCTATATTTCTGCTCCAAAATACTGCTAGTGTCCTACTTCAATTAAAGGATGCAGGCTGCTTGTCAGTACCATGTATTATGGAAACTTCAGCAGGGGGTTAGAGCTTTTTCTTACAAAGCTCCAAAGTTATGGTCTTCCAATTAATTTTCGGAAGTCAGACACAGTCCAAATGTTTAAGTCTAGGCTATGTATTTATTTAGCCAAGCATTTCTGTGAATAGATTTGACTTGGGCAAAGGAGCAGATCTGGGGGACTCATGGACGTAGAATATTATGAACTGGTGGGACTGAACTATCCGAACTGGTATATTTAGATGCTGTCTTCCCCACTCTCAGATCACTCCGGTTTGTTGATGGATTGCTTTACATCTCAGGGAACCCTCATGTCCGTGTTTCCTTCTGGCTCTTCCTTTTAGTTATGATGTCATAGTTAGTCCTGCCGGAGTTCCTGCTTGCACTCTGCACTAAATATACATTCACCTTATACATTGTGACTGTGACCATACTTAACTGTTATCTCTCTCTCTCTCCCTGTCTCTCTCTGTTAAGCTACACATGCTTCTAAGCTGTCAGTGTTCCAGACCCTCTCTGCCCTCTGGACCTGCCTGACTCATCTTGGTGACCTGCATCTGGTTGGAGATCTCGTCACATGGATTCCCCGTGTGGTCTGCTTGGGATACGTGTGGTGACTAGGGACGGTTCCACTTTACCATGAAGACGGTCCAGGCCTCTTTTTCTCCAGTTTGTTATTGGAGGCTCAGGTACAAACCTGTAGGAAACTCCAGTCCTGAACGACTGCAAAAGAACTGAAGTCATTCAGGACTGGAGTTTCCTACAGGTTTGTACCTGAGCCTCCAATAACAAACTGGACTCGATATTAACCTAATATCTTCTATTATATTGAACTTCCAGCTTTCTAACACACAGTATGACTGCAATACAATTCCTGCTATCTGTCATCACCCAAATGAGGATGGGTTTCCTGTTGAGTCTGGTTCCTCACAAGGTTTCTTTCAAATGCCATTTCAGAGTTTTTCTTTGCCACCGTCGCCCTCGGCTTGCTCATCAGGGACAATCTACATATATTCTCACACATTTCGTACACATTTCCATAATTTTCTTTTGATTTCGAAAAAGCTGCTTCGCGACAATGACCATTGATAAAAGCGGCTATACACATGAAACTGAATTGAACCTCTGACCCTGAGCGCCACTTAACTCCTGATGATTAAAGATGAAATCTGTACGTCAAGCTCTTCAAGTGGACTAAATATCCGTCAGAAGTCACATCACAAACGAGAAAAAAGAAAGAAAGGGAGTGAGACAGAAAAAGAATAGATCAAAAGAACGAAATATAAAGAGGGGCAGAAAGGAAGACAAAACGCAGAAAAAGAGATTCTAAAAGACAATAAGCGAAAGGAAAAAAGCAGAGAGAGAAAGACAGACAAAGAGATATAAGAAGGCAAAAAAAAGTCTGAAAGAGATGGAAAAAGACAGGAAGAGAGATAGACAAAGACAAAAAAAGACAGAAAAGGACGAACAGAAAAAGACACAAAAAAAGAGAGCAAGACAGAAATTGAAAATGAGAACGAATAAGAAAGACAGATAGAAAGAGAAACAGAAAGACAGGTGGAGAGAGAGAACAAGGCAAAAGGAAAAAATTAAAAAAGGAACAGAAAAAAGAAATAGAGATAGATGACAGAAAAATGCAGAAAGAGGCAGAAAGACAGAAATAGGAAGACGTGAAAAAGAGAGTGAGAAAAGGAAAGAGAAAATGAATGGGAAAGAAAAACAAAAAGAAAGAAAAACAGAAAATGAGCAATACTAACTGTGAAAAAGTGAACAAAATAAAGAAAGCAAAAAAGTGCAAAAGGAAAAGGGGGCCATTTTGATTGTGTACTTTCTGACAGTCATTACATATTCCTCTGATTTCCTCAAACACACACACACATATACACATATACACACACACACACACACACACACACACACACACACACACACACACACACACACACACACACCTGTTGCACTTGATTGTGATCAGACTAATCAGTGTGGTCCTGGAGTTTTATTAATCCCTGAGTAACGCTTTTTCTCCAGCATCAACGAGCCGAGAGTTTGGGTCCAAGAGACACGCACTCCTTCTCACAGCCTCCACAAACACACAGTTATTTACAGGCAGTTCTCCCTTTCAGGCTTCCTGACGTGATCTGAGGTAAATTTGGCAGAAGGGAGGCGGGGGAGGGGCAGCGTCTGCTTTATCAAGGTTTATTTAAAACCAAACAAACTGCAGTTACACACTCTCTCTCACACACACACACACACACACACACACACACACACACACACACACACACACACACACACACACA
>JAQMYK010000023.1:33151900-33165231 GCA_030014345.1 Clarias buthupogon
CAATCCATCGCAGGGCACACACACATACGCACATTCACACACCCATTCACACACTACGGGCAATTTGGGAACGCCAAACAACAAGAACATAATAATAATAATAATAATAATAATAATAGGAATAACAATAATAATTTCTGGCTAGACCTTGTCTGAAAGTATGATTTACAATAAAATCCTTATCTCTCTCTCTCTCTCTCTCTCTCTCTCACTCACTCACTCTTTCTCCACTTGGCTCTCTGAGCTCATCCATTACGTTAGGTCGCCAAGGCAACTGAAAACATCTAGACCCGCCTTCTTTTTTCAATCCAGCCAATCGGGAAAGCGCATGGGCGTGACCAACATCCTCTCCACACCCAGCTGCTTTATCAGTCCAGTCTGCAGAAGTTAATTCGTGACCGGAGGAAAAGAAAATAAACACACGGAGGAAGAGGAAGGATTTCAGCTCGAACACACACATGCTGAGGGTAAAGTGTAAATTATGAAGCGTTAGGAGGTTCAAAAAGAAGACAAAAGCCAGAGGGGAAAAAGAAAGAAGAAGAAGAAAAAAAGAAAGAGCCATATTTGCACGGCGCGTTTGATTCCCATTAGAGCTCGAGCGCACTTTCTTATAAAACCAGGAAGGTGAGGAACACACACACACACACCTGTACAGGTACACTTCCTGCCTGGATTACATGCAGTCCTCATCTCACCAGCCGCGGGTTGATTTAATGTGTTGCATGATTCTGTAATGATATTAGCTGTGTTAATGATTAGTGTCATTAGTGACACTTCACCTGTTGATGGTTGACTCACCTGCACAAAGCACTGAGAGCTGTGTGGAGAAGAATCATCAAGGTGTGCTGAACATTTTTAATGGCTTTAACATCCAATATGAGGAACTAGTAACTAATTACACATGGTCTGCATTAGGGCTGTAGCTATCGAATATTTTAGTAATCGAGTATTCTACCAAAAATGTAATCGATTAATCGGATAAAATGCACTTTTGCTTAAATAAACCGCAATGTAAAATATATAAGAGAAACAAAGATTAATTGGTTTTCTTTTTAGAAAAAATAAACTTTATTTTTTAAATGCATACAGCATTATATCAAACAATAAACATTGTCAAGATTCACAATACAAGGAATAGCTTAAAGTTGACTGAGATGAATTAAGTGCATTACAGAGCCATACAGTCTTATTTTAAAGCCTTTTCTCAGATGCAAAAAAAAAGACTTTAAGTATCAAAAAAAACTAAGGCGCACATTAAAATAAATAATTATACAAAAACACTAAGTTGTGCAATTTAACTTTCAGAACTAAAAGTTTCTAAATTTACAGCTCAGGCATAACAAAAGCCTTTACTGACAATTTCTGTCGTTTTCTCTTGCTGGTTTCTTCTCCTCTTGACTCGCTGATATTTTTATCGCTCCCTTCCATTTTGCATCCCGCAACAGCTAACTGTTCGCGTCTCCTTCCCCATTGAGGGTGACGTAAGTGCTTCTTCTTCGTCTGTGTTTACTGGTGGCTTGCATTTGCATGTCACGCCAAACAAATAACTGCGCAAAAACGTAAGTTACTAGAGGAATCGTTTAAGCACTAGTCTGCATTTGCATATTGAAACCTGATTGGCTCTTATATGTTATGATATGTATATGTCCTACTGTACAACACTTGCTCACTCACTTACTTTGAGACAGAAGACATCTTCATGTATAAAGTGTTTTTTTTAAGTGTATTTAACCAAAGATGTCCCGTTTATAGTGGATTTTGCTGTATTGTTATTGGTTAAACATGTGTAGCCATGGCAACATGGTACAGTATAATACAGTACACCGCCATGATAGCAAATTGCAGTGAAGCCAATATGATTGAATTGTTGTCCTTTTTTTTTCTTTTGCATAACGAGATACATGTATGATCTCCGGCCCTTTTTTACACAGGTGAGTGCAAATGTTTGTGCCCCATCCTTGTTTTGTTATAATGTAAATGAATGATTAAGAATAGAATGTAATGAATGTAGTCAATATGAATGAATAGAATGTAGTTAAAATGTAAAAAAAAGTTTAAAAAAAATGCTTTCCGTTACACTGTACAGGATAAACAGCAAAGGTAATAAAAGAATGTATAATCCAATAATAAAAAGATGGTAAAATAATCTCAATAATTTTTAAATAATTAAATAAAAATACAAATAAACTGCAAACACACTTAAACATTAAACCGTACATAATGAATACATCATACAGCCTTAAATATCATCATTGTGCAGCAAAAGTTTGCACCCCCATGGACAGCACATAATCTTCTTAATCTTAAATAAGTCTTATTAATGTTTTTCAAGAAGGCTTAATTGAATTACAGAATAACAGACTCAGAACAGGGTTTTTATTGTATTATTTTTTTTTTTATTAAACATTTCTTTCTTAGAGCAGCAGATAAGAAAACAGCCATTTTCAACACAAAAAAAAATGACCAAACGTCCGTTGATGCCTCTGGTTGGTTTGATCTTTGAGTACAAGGGAGCACAAACATTTGCAATCATCTAAAATAATCTCAGGCTCTGTGTTCTTTCCTCTCCACTTATCCTAATACTCACAGACAGACAGCTCTGAAACATCTTGCAGATGCTGTATTTATGCTCTGGTCTTTATTCATCCTTCATAGAAAACAAATTTATTTGCTTTTTTCATTTTTGTCTTTAATTGCTTTTTTGCATGCACATCTGATCTTGCCAGTGTGTTGCCACGTCCTGATATTACGTGGCGAGGAACTCACTAGAGAGCAGAGGTGCTCGCTTTTCTTCACAGCTCCTCGGGTGATCACACACTGCATCACAATAGCTATATTTCATAAATGATAATTTGGCTGATGCTGTATTTCTCATCCCTTCTCTCTCTTTCTCTTCTCTCTCTCCCTCTCTCTCTCTCTCTCTCCCTGTAGAAGTGATGGAGGGTTGGGGTATATTTCGGATGCTGCCGTGCTACGTGGTCAGCTGTCAGGTGCTGGGCGTGGCGTGTGTGGTGATCACGGGTGTGTGGATGGGCCACTTTCACGGGGGCTACGCCTGGGACGGCTCGCAGCAGCAGTTCAACGTGCACCCACTCTGCATGGTCATCGGCCTGGTCTTTCTCTATGGAGACGGTGAGACATAAAATACAGTGCTAATGCTGCATCTTTTATTTATTCATTTATTTATTCCCCCCCCTGAAGCATTGTGGAGATTGATTTACTATTTTGCCCCGGTTACTGATTGGCATGTGCAGGGTAATCACATGTACACAGTCTGTAAAACATTTAAATCATCTGATAAACAATAAGAGCCAAACACCAGTACTGAGCTCTGAACACTCTGTTCTGCGTGTGGAGCTGTGAAGCTGTAATTACGAGTAGGAGATTTGAGATGTCAGAACAATCAGGCAGCAGAGAAACAACCAGTTAGTAGTAAAGAAGTGAATAAACAAAGGAATATGGTCAAAATGACAAGTAAAGAGTCTTTAACACACATTTAAAACATCACTCAGTATAAATCTGTATTGTCAGGAAAGACTACAAAGTGTATTTCCAGCTGAAAATAAAAAAACGGAATCGCACAGAAGCCAAACACTTTCTCATTTGTTTTCTTTCTTATAGCCTTGTACAGCATGGTTTTATCTGTTTATTTATTGTATATTTTTATTAAAAACTGAATTTTAAAATAATTTAATTGTTTTTTATACATTGTCATATCCTATGTCAGGGAAATGAAACAAAAAATATATATTAAGTAATAATACCATGTACTGTGTATATGTAATAGTGTATACGTTTAGAATTTCTAACATTAATTGAGGTTCATATTAATCACTGTTGTTATTGTCAGAGTCTCAACACAGGCACAGAACTACAATACCCATCAGCCCCTGTGCAGCACACCATCTTGATTTTATTCATTTTCATTATTTTGCTTCTCTTCTTTCCTCTTCCTTTTCTCTCTCTTTACTTCCCTGTTAATTTTTTCCCTTTCTTTTCTTTTAACTTTCTTTCAATCGTACTTTTAGTACTTTCCTTCACTCATCCTTTCCATTTCTTTCCCTTACCATTTCCTCTAACTTTCCTCTTCATTTTCTTTTCTTTTTTCTTTACTCCTCCTTTTTTCCTCATCCTTTTCTATAATTTTCCTTCCTCCTTATTCTTCTTTCGTCTTACTTTCCCTTCCTCATGCTTTTCCTTTCCTCTTCATTATCTTTAACTTTCCTCTCAATTTTCTTTCCTTTTCATTTCCATCCCTCATCCTTTTCATCTAGCGTTCCTTTTATCTTTTCATCCCTCATCATTTTCTTTCCCTTTTCCATTTTATTTTTCTTTTCTCTGCTTCTATTACTTTTTTCTTTCTTCTGCATTCCCTTAATTTTCTTCCCTTAAATTTGGTTCCCTTAAATTTCTCATTCCTTTCCCTTTTCCAAAGTTTCCCTTTTTTTGTTTTCCTTACCTCCTCCTTTCCTCTTCCATCCCTGCTTTTTCACCATGTTATTGTTTACCTCCAGCTCTTCTAGTGTTTAAAACTATATCTGCTTGGACACACACAGACACACACACTATGCGTAATGAGCGTATTCCTGGTCCTCTGAGGCTTCACACACGTGAGTTCTCTTGAAGCACATGGAGTTTGGCTCTTAGGAAAACTTGAAGGAACGTTTCAGCTTTTAGCTGCAGTATTAAAAGGACTGAGCTGCTTTACTAAAACACGAGTCTGGCTTCAGATCCACACTTGGGTGCTGCTGGGGATTTGCACTTGTTGGCTGTGAGAGCAGAATACAGCTTAAAATACAGGAGGTTTCTGTCAGGAACCATTCATTCTGATGGAGGTTAGAGTTTGTAATCACATCACTGCCTCACAGCCACTGCCTTGCTCCTATGTTGTACATAGTGGTGTTTTTCCATGAATACAGTATGTTGCTTGTAAAAGAAGTTTCTTCAGTACTATTGTGTAAAACTTATTAAGGGCGGATCCTCATGTGAACTCGGTTGGTGATTTACAGTAAATAAGCTCTGAGGCTTTGAACCAATCAGGTCTTAGATCAGGGAATGTACACTGCCCGGCCCCAAAAAAATGTTGCACACTCTTATGGTTCATTGGACAGACTTTTGCTTTGGTTACGCATCTTGACATTATTTCGATTGTCAAGCTTATGCAATGTTACAACATTTATGTCCGTCCAGAGTCGCATTAATTTCTCTGCAAAATCTTGTATTGATGATGGGAGAGTCGGACCGCTGTGTAAAGCCTTCTCCAGCACATCCCGAAGATTCTCATTGGGGTTAAGGTCTGGACTCAGTGGTCAGTCTGTATGTGAAAATTGTTACATGCTTCCTGAACCACTCCTACACAATTTAAGCCCCTGGCATCGTCATCTTCTAAAAATCCATGGATGGAAAAGCTGACCTAATTTTTTGGCCACATAACATTGCTAGACCTGACCAACAGAAGCAAGCCCAGATCACAACACTGCCTCCAGAGTCGTGTACGGTAGGCACTAGGACGGTTCTTACCCTGATGCACCCAGCAGACCACATGACCTTTTCCCAATTCCCCATAGTCCAATCTTTATGCTCCCCAAACTGAAGTCTGATTAGCCTCACTGATAAATGGTTATCCTAAGGCTACACAGCTGTTTAGTCCCAATCCCTTGAGCTCTCTTCGCATTGTGTGTGTTTCACTATTAAACATAACCGTGAGTTCTTCTGTTGTTGTTTTTTTTACGGTTTGATTTCACTAAGTGATCTCCCATCACCCTCATTCCTGGTATTACTGGATCCTGGGATTAGTCACTCACTTTCCACAGGTGTTTTCCCTACAAAGGAAATGATGTCAATACACAAAATGGCATCATATTTAAGGAGACAGTCACAAATACTAGGGTGAATGGTAACTTTAGGGACATGTAGATTTAAGAGGATTTAAGCATAACTTGTAAATAGTATTAAAATCAGTATACTCCCTATGTACATGGGAAAATGTAGTGATTGATGAATAAAACCAGTGTAAAATGTAACAATGTAAAATTAATTAAATATTTGATTTGGGTACACTGCATAATATTTAACATTTGAAAAGTGTTCAATATTTTTTGTAAGATTTTTAGAAATTATATAGGCTACCATGATCTGCACTGGGGACGCAAAAGGCAAACAATTGTGCAAATGACCGTATTGCCAGGTCTGCTATAGTTAGTGATGAGAAGATTGCAGTTGCTATGGCAACATTATAGATTGACAGTCTGACCTGACTGCTCTTTAATAAATCAGTTAAAAAATTTGGAACAGATTAGTGCAGCTGTAGAGCGTGTGAGACGGCGCTATAGATCTGCCTGTGAGCTGAACCAGACAGTGTATTTATTGTTTAGCTACAGGGTAGCGACAGAACCAGACGCGTTTTGTTCGGCTAATCTCTTCAGCCGTCACTCGGCCAATTCGATTAGGACGCTGAATCTGAAAGGTCATTGTTCCATTAAAGGGTCAGTCTTTCAGAGTGACATGGCTAAGAACAGGCCCGAGGGCAGCTCTGTACCCGAGAGACGTGTTTAACGTGTTCCTCTCTCTGGGAAGGCTTCCGAATATTACGTTACCACAAAACAAAAATACTAATTTGCCAGGGATGACCATGTGTCAGTTTAAAAAAAATAAATAAATAAATAAAATGTATAGTATTATTCTAGATGCTCTGCTGTAGTATTATTTACTCTGTTAGTAGTGTTAAAAGGGTTCACCTCTATATTTTTAACCTCATGTCCTTTTCCCTATTCCCCTTTTCCTTTGCTTTCAACTTTCCTCTTAATTTTCTTTTCTTTTGTCTCATTTCCTTTCATTTCCTCTTCCTTTTTTCTAATATTCCTTTCTTCTTACTTTACTTCCCTCATCTTTTTCTCTAACGTTTTTTTTCCTTACTTGCCTTTTCCCTGTATACTTTGTACTCTATGTCTTTGCCACTGATAAAAATATTACACATTTTTCCATGTGCTAAAAAAGAAATAAAAACGTTTTACCCAGGACTCAATTATAATGAAAATCAAATCAAAAGGCAGTTGTTTAAATATTATTCACAGTTTATTTTTTTTAAATTGTACAGAGATAGTATGCGTTTACTCGAGATGGGAAAAAAAAATCAGTGATGTGCCGTGATTCTTTTGTGTGCCAATTTACGTATCGGCACACTGACTCCAAAATCGATTTTTCTAAAATTTATTTTAAATTCATATATTCGTTTGCCTTTTTTTCTGCCATTCTGAGTGGTGAGGAATAATGGTTTCTCTTTTCAGTGTCAGTACAGCAACGTGTGCCTTAGTCACTGTAATCATACAAACATACACTACCGATGTGTTACTTAAAGATTATGGTGAAAGCACTGAACTAACCTTTATCAGAGAGAGGGATGAAATTCAGAGTCTTGACCTCTGATTCAGAGCTGATCCTTTTTGCGGTTTTGCTGTACCCCACATTGTAGGTGTGCTGGTGTACCGGGTGTTCAGAAATGAGAGTAAGCGCTCGGTGAAGATCCTCCATGCTCTGCTGCACATGATGGCGCTCATTATCAGCATTGTGGGTACGTACTGTCTTCTTGTTTGTACATTCATAAATAAACTGACCTTTGTGTAATTTTCAAGCCCAGTATCTATTACTTTAGCTTACCTGCTCTATATCATGCTGATAGTTAACCTGAAAAGACACTCGGATTTGTGAAGGTGAAATGCAGTGTAACAATGGTGTGTCTCTTTTATCAGGTCTGGTGGCCGTGTTTGATGTTCACAACAAAGCCGGCTTTCCTAACATGAACTCTCTGCATAGCTGGTGTGGCATGCTCACCTTCATCCTCTTCATCATACAGGTGGGCCACAAGTGACCCTTCCACACCTGAACACTCATGCTCTTCTACACCTCAGCTATCCTATACTTGGTTTTCATGGTGTAACTACCTCCCCCCACACCTGGCCATTCAGTTCTCAGTTACATGTCAACTACCCCAACTTCTGGGTTTTATTCCTTACTCTGCTACACCGCAGCTTCCTGACACCTGGTGCTCATCCCTTTACTTCCACTTCACCCGACCCTATACACCTGAACTACATTAAACTTGGGTTTATAATCCTCACCCACACCCGGAACTGCTTGGCCTTGCAGTCCTTATCTACACCTTAACTGATTCCCACAGCTGGGCTTTATGTCTCTACCTAAAGCTAAACTGGCCTTTCAGTTCTACTGAACTACCCCACACCTGAACAACCCCAAATCTGACATTTTATCCTTATTACACCTGAACAACCCCAAATCTGACATTTTATCCTTATTACACCTGAACAACCCCAAATCTGACATTTTATCCTTATTACACCTGAACTACCCCACACCTGGCATTTCATCCTTATTACACCTGAACTGCCCCACACCTGGCATTTCATCCTTATTACACCTGAACTACCCCACACCTGGCATTTCATCCTTATTACATCTGAACTACCCACATCTGGCATTTTATCCTTATTACACCTGAACTACCCCCACCTGTTCATTTAACCCGAACTACCCCATACTTGATCTTTCATCCTTACTACATGTGGACTACAATCTACTTGGCCTTCCAGTCCTTGTTTAAATCAGAAGTACCTCGTGTTATTTTTCAGTCATACTCCTGACCAAATGTTGCTGACTGGCTATTTTAGGAAAACAGTATACTCTGTGTAAACTAAACTGTTTTTTAATTTGAGGTGTGTTTTATTTATGACTTCCTGTGCAGTGGCTACTGGGATTGGGCTTTTTCCTGTTTCCCTGGGCATCTTCAGTGCTACGGAGATGGTACCTGCCACTGCATGTATTCTTTGGCCTGGTACTCCTGGCCATGGCAGTGGGTTCCTCCCTCATTGGCATCTCAGAAAAAGCCATCTTCAGTGGCCTGTGAGTACATCGGCAAATGTTGTACACAGTTGTATACAAACTGATTTCCCGTCTATGAGGCACATACTGTATGTATGATCTCGAATTGAGATGATCGGCAGAATTCATATCAGCTCCACATTTGGCACTCATCTATCTGCATCTATTTCAGACTTTCTTTATTCCCATTCAGCTTTATGACAGGACTTGTATCCAGTCAGTAATAGCAGCAGCAGTCTGTATGAAGTTGAAGAGCTTATTTGGAGAAGCGTGAGTCACCAGAGCCTATTGAATAGTGAATAATAGTGAATAATATGAATCTGTGAATAATAGTGCAGATCTGTGTCACATTCATTCTTCTGCTAAACTGAATTTTAATAGTTTGTCATACTTTCTAGTTTCCTAAGGAACAGTTATAAAACCTGTTTATTCTGGAAGAAAATATCTTGTTTTAATGTAGTACTGTAAAAGTATAAGTAAGGGATAAAACACATGGGCTTGCTGTTATAGGAAATTCATCGACAGTGGCATGGTGTGATTCATGTTCTACTGTTACTGTACCTCTCTAAAATTCATTCTTTCTATAGAGCATGCTCTAATATGGGTTACGCCTCAGCAATTTGTCATTGGCAGTTTTTTAAATACTGTACAGTGTGTATGGAAAAGAATCAACCCCCTTTAAAATAATCACATTTTGTTGCTTTGCAGCCTGAAATGACAACAGACACAGTTTTTGTTTTATCCAATGTATTTACTCAGTGTAACATTTAACATGAATTAATTAACATAAAGTAAATACAGCTGCATAAAACGAAAACTGTTTCTGTCTTCATTTCAGGCTGCAAAGCAACAAAATGTGATTATTTTAAAGAGGAGCGATTTGATGAGTACAGTATGTTATTACAAGCATCTGTTTTTTTGTTTTCTCTCAGTCTCTCTTTTTCTGTCTGAAATGGAAAAGAAAACCATTTAGTTATAGTGATGAAGTACTAATGCTGCCGTGTTCCTCCTATTGTGTCGTAGGTCACCGTTTGCTCCTGAGGAGGTTCTGGCCAATGTTCTGGGCCTGTTGCTGGTGTGTTTCGGGGTCCTCGTGGGCTACGTGGTGACCAGAGAAGAGTTCAGACGACCGCCGAACCCCGAGGAAGAGGCGCTGTCTGTTCATTTCAACACTCTGAGCGAGGACTCCAGGCCCAGCTCGCCTTAACACAGCACCTAGACCTCAACACTCCTCCTCTGATGTAGTCTCCAGTCTCCTTACTCCTGTTCTTGTGTGTGCGTGTGTATATGTGTTCAGTAATAGAAAGCATCTTCGTGTCTGTACTGATGAATGTATAAGTGGAAAAATAATATTTTAATTTGAGTATATTTAAAAATCTACAAGTTAGGAGAATTTTGTATTTCCACTTTTAATGAGAATTCATACCAAATTGCATTTTATGAACTAAATGCTGTAGAAGACAACACCACACATACACTAATGTCCTATGTAGTGGGTTGGAAGCATCCTGAGTATTCAGGACTCTAGAGGTGATCACTATTTGCTATTAATGCAGAAGTGTTACAGGAATTAAAACTTGCTAGGTCTAAATGCATACACTGTCAGCTAGCATGCTAATTAATACAGCGACAGGTTAGTAGTAAACATATACACCAAATGCGGCCTGCTAAAGCTTGATTGCCCTACTGTTAAAGTGCATCCAAAAGCTTTAAAACGTAACGTAAAGAAAAACTCACAAATATATTTGATAGGCAGAAGCATCTGTTAGCGTCTGTTAGCTTACTGTGCTAGCCGAAACAGTTTAGTTAAAAGAACACACAACGAAAATAATACTTGAATAATAATTGAAATATATAAACTGAGGAGGAGTAAATAATGTTTATCTGACTTACAAAATACAGTATATCTAACAGTTTTATTTACACAGGTTACAGAAAAGCCCCATGACAAAAGCACACCACCTGCCTACAGTTAAGAGGATAAACACTGACTATTACAGTTACTCACAACAAGAGTGAACAGAATGATTGCACAACTTATTGTTGTCCAGTTTACCCCATTTTAAAGCACAGAAATGCCATTACTCATATAACACACACCATTAGGCAAACATGGACCAATACATACCGTACACTGCCATACTAAACTACTGGATAAAGAAACGTCCCTACAGTCATACATACTAATCACACATACAGTATGTGTGATTAGTAAACAAGTAAACACAGTACCTGTTAAGCAGAAAAACTGCAAAACTCCATCAGTCATATCGATCTCATTTTCTCCTTCACTCCTATTTCATTTGCTCACATTCTCATGCTCTCTACTGATTGGCTACAGCTCTAGCCAGTCATCACTCAGTAGGATGTTTGACATGTCATACATATTTTTTCCCTCGCCTGACTCAATGTCTTTCATTTTAATTTGAATAAAATTTTATTTTTATTAATTTAAATTGGGAATTTTATTTGTGAATTTAAATTGGAATTGTTTAACTATTTAATGTACCATTTAGTATTTAATTAGTTTTTTTTAGACTAACAACAAATAATAGCACAAATGATAATGGATAAAATGTTTTGCAATATTCATTTATTTATCACCTCAAAAGTATTTAAAAAAAATAAATTCTTAAATTCCCAACTATGTGTTCATTACCTATATCGATTTATTTTCTAGGCTTTTGCAAGTAAACAATTGCACAGGTCCATGTAATTTAGATTTGTGTACAATTAATTGTGCAGCACTATTTTAAATGTCCCTTAACTTTTCATATGCATCTTAAAGTTAACTACACCCTTGGAAATTTTTAAAAAACTTGTTTATCTTGAGTTCTTGGATTTTTCAATGTCTGTGACACAAAAAACAATTGAATTGATATGAGACAACATGGTGACGTCATCCTTCGTGTTTTTGAAGCTCTAATTACTGCAAACTGATTTTCAGCTTGAAAGTGGAATAATTATAATTATACATCCACGTCATGTTGTGTTTACAAATAATGAGTTTTTAACTGTATGAGTAAAAACCATTGAGCTTGTGATTACCGGTTGGAAACTCATAATTTTCGGAAAGCTCTCATTTGACAGTGTGTAACGTCAGCAAGTTATAAACAAACATGAGCAACAACAACAAAAAAAATAAATCCAGCAGCTTCTGGAATGAGAAGTTATGTAGTTTGTAGTGTAATCTTAAATCCTAATGTAAAACACTGATTTAACATTCAAGTTAATGTTAAAGCAGCAGTTTAACTTGAATCTTTGAAGATCTAACGAAATATTGTTTTTTATAATTACTCAAAATCAATAACATATGGGGCAATTACTCCGTTTAGCATTTAGTTTTCCATCTTCCACCAGTGAAGAATATTCTCTCTCTCTCTCTCTCTCTCTCTCTCTCACACACACACACCTCCAAAACCACACCCTAGAGGATCATGTCCAAGTAACGCACTCTAAATCATTGTTTCCCAGAGTGTGGGTGTGGCAGCCTAGTGGGCCGTAAGGGTACTGCAGGTGGGCAGAGAGACATCATTAATAACAAATAAATTAAAAAGTTTTTACTTTTTTCAATAATTTTATGATTACGTTTAAGATTCCAATAAAATATTTCTTATTAAGTGTTCTTCATCTTCCTTGGTCTTGTGTATTGATTAGAGTTGTGATTAAAGGTCTGTGCGGGACGCAGATGATTTCCACATTTCAAATTGTGCCTAAGCCTTGTTCAGTTTGGGAATGGCTGTCTTAAAGGACGGAAAACATCCATAATGCATCTTGATTTTGTATCGTCAAGGCCTTTCATGTGTCTGTTCTGATGTGTGTGTCAGTAAAACAGTAAATCTTTTAATCTTGATTCACTACGAAGTGCACAATTTAGTCACCACATCCAAACAACAGCTTCCTTATCTATTAAAAGGACTTTTATTTTTAAACTATTTTGTTATTGAACTATAGTACCGTGTAACAGTGTCGAGTCAAACAATCAAGTAAAATTATGCATGACAATAACAGTTCTGTCTTTTTTTTGCTAACACCTGGCCAATATACTGTTACAGTACAAACAATTTTTTTGTGATTTTGTTGTGCATCATTTTAAAATAAACTAATAAACAAATAATTACATAATCTAACAAATAATTACTGTTTTGCTAAACTGATGAACTGTTTTGCTTATTTCTTAGCCATCAGTCACTAAAGGTTTGTACCACAGCACTGTTGAATCATCTGTTTGCAGCTGCACGTCACAGCTTTGCATCAATACTGCATATACAGTATCTCACAAAAGTGAGTACACCCCTCACATTTTTGTAAAAATTTTATTATATCTTTTCAAGGGACAACACTAAAGATATGAAACTTTGATAGAATGTAAAGTAATCAGTGTACAGCTTGTATAATGGTGTAAAGTTGATGTCCCCTCAAAATAACTCAACACA